>JAODAL010042095.1:0-35203 GCA_025379985.1 Phyllomedusa bahiana | reverse complement strand
ACGGGGACATTTGATAGTGAAAAAGTCTGTGACTTTTTTTCGGGGGACTTTTAAAAAACATGTTTGGTCTTACCAAGAGTTTCCCCTTTTTTTCCCCAGTTTACTTTTTGTGGTTTTTTAATTCCAGCTTTCTTCCCCTGTTTGGGGGGTTAAAATGGAACGTCTTTTCTCCAAAGCCCTTTAATGGTAATCGGCGTTAATTGTTATCGCTATGGGACTTTTGGCATGAAAAAAATTCCGATATCGCCTATCGACTCGCTAAACGATGGGTTGGGAACAACCCTCTCTCATACTAAGGGAATTTTAAAATTTTGTGTCCCTTCAAATAATGAAAAAAGGTTTTAAACCCCCCCGTTAGGAAGGGTGGGCTTTTTTTTTTCACCGGGTTTTAAATCTTGTGGAAACCAAATTGTCCATGGCCCAAAAAATGTTAAGGTGATGCTTTAAACCCAAAGAATTTTGGTGTCTCCCCGAGTCCCCGGATGGGGGAAAACCCAAAAAATTATCCTCTCTCTGGGAGTAGTTGTTGCCCCCTTTAAACTTCAGTCTATTTGTCCTCGTTGCCGATTCACAAAGATCTGACCCTTTCCAAAATTGCCCTTTCGGGGTTAAGTTTTTGGGTCCCATGTCATCTCCCATTTAAAAGTACTAGGGGAAAGGTTTTCTTTCCCTCAGTTGTTTTCCCGTTTTTAAGGGGCCCATCGGGGGCAAAGGCTACCTGTTATTTTGGGGCCCCAAATTTGTGTTCATCTTGGGAGCGTGATGGGTTGGGAAATTTGTTTTTTCCTTTTACGACCCTATCCCTTGGGAAAGGGGGTTCCCCCCCAAACAATTTCCCAGAGGGGATTCCCCCCCCCCCTTTTTTCCCCCAAAACAGGCCTTGGTTTTCACTTTTTTCCAAAATGTCCCAAACCTTATCACTTTAAAAAAATTAACTTACTGGCCCAAAAGCCCCTTCCCAAGATTATTTACATCCCTTAAAATTACTGAAAACCCCAAACGGGGGAGTCCTTTTTAATGTTGTGTCTGACAGAGGGGGTGCAGTTCATGTTAAATTTCTGGAAAAGCGTTGGGTCCCAAAGGTTGGGAAATTTTCTATCCTTTTCTGGGCCTTTCATCCTAAAAACCAAAAGGGGGCAAACCCAAAAAAGAATCAAAAATTTTAGTCATTGGTGCAGTATCTTAGATGTTTTGTTTGGAGTGCTTAGGGAAGGGTTTGGAAAGTGAGGAACATTGCCTAGGGCTGAATTCACTCTAAAAAATTTCATGAAAATTTGCTCGCCCACGACTGCCCCCCTTTTTCGGGTAACTAGGGTTTGGGCCCCAGGTATTCATGCGCTACAGGTTGTGATTGTTTTTGGCGATTACGTTGGCCATCGAATCGGTCAAATGGTCGTTCCCTCGACCATCATCGACAAGATAGTCGATGGTCGGGGTTTAAGTTTATGTTTGGGATGACCTTTTTAAAGTCTATGGGAAAAGAACAACACCTTCATTCTTACCCCAAAAACAGGGCGGGAAAGGAAGCGGGAAAAATTAAAACATCACAACAGTAAAAATGGTTTCCGTGCTAATCTTAGGCAACCCACTTAGGTTTATAAAAGCCACAAAAAAAAAAACGGGACACCATTCCCTTTCCCCCCCCTTTTCTTGCACCCAGAGGGGACCCTTTAAAAACCTGCATAAACCCAAAAATTTAAAAAAGGGTTCCCAGAAGGCAGTATGATTTAAACCCAATCATTGTACTTAAAATGGACATTGGAATATCCCTTTTCCGGGAAAACGCAGCATGACCCCCAAAACCCTGCATGACCCCAAAATTTTAAAAAAGTCCCGGGAAAAAAAGGAGTCTTTCCCCAAAACCATTTTATTTTAAAAATGGGGCATTAAAATATATCTGTCATGTAACCCCAGTATGACCATTAAAAACCCGTCTTTACCCACAGATTAAAAAGTTTTGGGGAAAAAAGGGTCTTTCACACCAACCCAAATTTTAAAATTTTATGGGCTTTTTGGGTTACCCGGCCCTGGGCCACAGCTTGAGCCCAAACCTGCATGGACCCCGTTTTAAAAAGTGCCGAAAAAAGGGGGTCTTTCAACCCCCCATTTTAGTTTCATGGGCATTGACTTTTACCTGTACTGGGCCACGCAAAGAGGCCCCCAAACCCCCGCAAAGAAAACCCCCCATTAAAAAAGGGGCCCGGAAAAAAAAAGTTTTTTAACCACCATTTTTGTTTTTACTGGCAAAATCCCGTCCTTGTTTTGGGTAGCGATTTCCCCCCCATATGATTTGCGGGGCCCAAATTTAGTTTTACTTGGAAATACTGGTGGTTAACGCTCCTGTTCCCCCCAGGTGCCCCCTTTTTTTTGGCTTCTTTTTTTTCATTTTACTTTAACGTGCTGGGGGAAATTGTCTCTGTTCCCTTTTTTCTCTGTCCGTGCTCCCATAATCCATGTCCTTGAAAAAAAAACCCACCCTTGGTAAGTTTTCCTTGTACCTTTCCCCTTTTACAATTCAGAGGAATTTTTTTCCAGCCCATTTTGTACATGCAAAATTTTTTTTGTTGTTTAATTCTAGAAAAAACATTTTTAAAATAGGATGGAAACCCACCTTTCCCTTTTTTTTCTCTTTTTTTTAATTTGTATTAAAAGGGGTTTGTCTTTAATTTTAAAGGGGTTTGGGTAGCTATGTTAAAAAATCTTGCCAAAAAAAAGTCATTTTGCAAATATGTTTTCCAAATTTAAAAGGTCCTACCTATTCCTGTTTTTGACGCACCATCACCCTTGAGCCTCTTAAACCATTTTTGAAGAACAAATGCTGTTAGAAAAAATTTTTTTAGACTGGACCTGTAGTATAGCGATGTCACAGCAAAATGCCTAAAAAAATTAAAAAGCATAAACCCTTGAGCACTTTGGCCAATTGTGAAGAAAAATTTTTCTTTTTTGAAAAAAAACCCCAAATTTTTTAAAATTTAGGCCCCCTTAGTTCCCCCCCAATAAAGAAAATCCCCCCACAAAATTCAAAAAAGGGGTTCCCTTCCCCCCACTTTTGGAAAATTTGGGAAGAAAAAGGAGTTTAGAAAAAATTTTTTTTTTTAAATTGGACCTTTTAGTTGGGGTGGAATTTGAAAAGGGCCCAAAATCCCCCCAAAAAATTTCCAAGGGGCAGGGACCCTTTGAGCCACTTTGGGGAAAATTTGTGAAAAACCAAAAATGTCTGTTAAAAAACAACATTTTTTTTTAATAGGCCTGGAAGTATAGTGCATTTCAAAGCAAATCCCCCAAAAAATTCAAAGCATGACCCTTAAACCCACTTTGGAAAAAAATTGTGAAGAAACAAATGTCTGTTAAAAAAACAACATTTTTTTTATAATGGGGCCTTTTTAGTATTGCGCTTTAAAAGGGAAAGCAGGGAACCCCAAAAAAAATTTTTTAAAAAATGACCTTCCACCACTTTTAAAAAAATTGGGGAAGGGAAAAAATGCCATTTTAGAAGCCACTTTTTTTTTCCCAAAAAGGCCATAATTTTTGCTGTATCTCACGGGCAACAGGGCCCCAAAAAAATTTAAATATGACTTCTCACCCAATTTTAAAAATTGTGAGGGAGAAATGCCATTAAAAAAGCCCCCATTTCCCGGTTCCAAAGGGGACCTTGATTATTCTGTTTTCCCCACACCCCAAATGACCCCAAAAAATTAAAAAAAATATGACTTTCACCCCACTTTTAAAAAATTGGGGAGGGAAAAAATCCCCATTTAAAAATTTCCACTTTTCCCGCCCCCAAAAGGAACAAAATTTATAGCTGTATCTCACAGAAAATGACCAAAAAACCATTGACAATGCAAAAACTTCTAAAGTTTAAAGTGAGAAAAGGGAAATTTACGGTTTTGTCATAAAACCCCTTGGTGTTTTTTTACAGTCTCCTCACCCCAAAAACCGAAAATTGAACTGTTGGGAAAAGGGAGAAAAAAAAATTTGGCAGAAAAAAAAGGGGTCTTTTTAAAAAAAACATTTTTCAAGAGGGACCATTTTTTTTGAAGGGAATGTAAAGTAGCCCGGAAACCCTATTCGGTGACCTCGGCAATTGGGGCCCCAAAAACATCATAGGAGCCAGGGCCTGATTATCTTGATAAAAAGTCAAACGTTCCAATTATCTGGGAAACCCCGGATGCGTTTGTCGAAATGACTCCCCCAAAGCGGGCTGAAGGTCCGCTCAGATAGAGGCGGGTGTTTGGGGCAGGCAACCCCTTTCTATGGCGTGGTGGGCGAGCTGGGGCCCTTGGGGTTTTTTTGGATCCCCAAAAGTTTTTTGAGTCCGGAAACTTTAAAAAAAACATCGGTGTTGAGACGAGTTTAGCGGCCCCATGATTTAAGTGGTCTCGTGTGTTGGATGTGTGCCCTCCCCTTGCAGGGTTTGGTGACGGTGGTAAAAAAAAAGATTCCCGGGGGTCCCCCAAATTTGGGCTTCGGCCACCTTCCCCTGGCGCTCCCGCAGGGGCCTTATTTGGGGCACTCTACTGCTGTCACGTCGCTGTGTTTTGTTCCCCCGTGACTTTTGGGGGGAAACGTGAAAGACGCAACAGATGTCTCCGGGTTGATCAATCAGAAAGGTCTCCTTTTCCCTGATTTTTTTACTTCTATTTGGGTGGGTGGAAGGAAAAGTGGTGAGTTTTGTTTTGTAACGGGGGTCCAGGAGGGTGGCAACCCAGTAAAATGTTTTTTCATTTTGTGGGGTTTAAAGCCCAGGATCAAGGGTTTGGGGGAAAGGGCATCCCAAACACTCATTGGGGAGAGGAAAGGAGCCTTGATTTCCCAAGCCTTGGGCAAGGGGCAAATAGCAAACTGGGTCTTCCCCTCTTCCTTTCCTCCGCCCAAAATTTAAAGGGCCAAAACCTTTTTCCAAGGCAGGGACGTCCCGGGAAAGTCCCGGTTTTTCTAGGAATACCCCCTCCTCCTCCTCCGGCTGCCTTTCCCGGGACAAATTCAACACAGCCCTGATTGCCCCGAGATGATGCACCCTGAGAAGCTGATGCGCCACCTTGCACTTTGCTTGGACCCGAAACCCCTTGGGCCCAATGAAGACCCATGAAATTTTTGAAAACTTTTCGGGCCTTGTGGGGTTTGCGGAGAAGGGAAAAGGTCCCTGTCCGGGATCTGTGTCGTTCCTCCCCCCGGCGCTGGCTGGGGGACCTGTTGTTTCAGAGTGCCCAAACGATCGTTCCAGAATTTAAAGAAAACCAAAATTTGTTTCATGCTGACAAGGGGCTTGCCCGAAATTGACCTTTTGGTGGCTTCTTCAAAACGGGAAAAGGGATGGGCAAAAAAAAACGAACGCCCTTTTTCCACCTCCCTTTCCACTCTCGGGGGCTCAACACCCCGAGGTCCGCAAAAACTGCTTTTTCAGGCCATTTGTCCCACTTCGTAGGCGTAATGGCTTTCCCGCTGCTGCCACAACGTGGGGGGGCAGTGGAGGGTGGAATTCCGGGCGTGTTGCCAGGGTCAAAAATGAGCGGTTGTCGGGGAGGCCGAGTGACGCTGCATCGCAGCCAGGGGGAGGGAAGCAGGGGTGTGAACGGGGGAAAGTGGGAAAAACTTAAAATTTCGACCCCTTTTCCCTCAGCGGGCAGTCCAGCCCCGGGGTAGCTTTTTAAAAAATTTTGGACGACAAGGTTCATGACTTTGTGCCAGGCAAGGGATGTGTCCAGCCTCCCCGATTTAAGGGCGGCCCAGCTAGATATCGCCCGTTATCTAAAACCCCACCTTGGCTGGCACAAGGTTTTGGCACCCAGCCACCGGCCCCGGTCTCTTTGGCGGGGGACCCGCCCAAACCAGCTTCTAAACCTGTGTTTTGGACGGGTCTCCAAGACAGTTTTAATTTCAACATGGCCCTTGGTTTCTCGGGGGCACTTTGTGCCCCAGAGGACCTTGGGGGGGAAAGGGCCCCTCCCCACCATCCCTGCGGTTTGAAAGAGGGGTGCGCCGAGCCCCTGAAAAGCCCCCCGGCCCACCCCCAGGGCCACCCCCCCCCAGCTAAACCAGTGACTGTCACAGAGATGAGCGCCTTTGGGCCCGTGTTTTACTAGTCCATGGGGTTGGGTTTGGTGAGATGGACTTTTCCGGACACAGATGCAGAAAACCGCGCTTAAAATTTTTTGATGAAACGGGGGCGGGCCCAAAGGGGCAGGGGGGTTTTTCTGGACAAAGAAATTTGCCTGCTCGGCATCTGGTTTTTTGGGGGCAGGCGGTCCCAAATGATGTGGGGGGAACCCTTCTGTGTCCCCCAGAGGGAAAAAGGCAACTTTTCCCAAAGGGCCCCAAAAACCCTGGAAATTTCCCGACATTCAGGCTTTTGGCTTTGGGATGGTTTGGGTTTAAAGTGTTTCTTCTGCTCCAAACCGGGAAAAGACAAAAAAGGCGGGCTGCTAGACGGCCCTGTCGGCGTGCGGGTCTTTAAAATGGCGAAGGAGAAGGGGTAGGATGGGTCTTGGTGGTGCTGGGGGTACGCGGTGGAGGTGAAAGGGGAAAAGTGATCCCTGGTCATGACTCTGAGAGACATGGGAAAGCTGGGGAAAGCTTGGTGGTGGGGAGGAGGAGCGGAGATGAGGGGGGGGACAGTGGTTGGGGGCCCCGGGTGGGTTTGGCCTTTTTTGGCCAAGTTTTCCCCTCCTTTAAACTCATGCATTCGCTGCATGTGACTAGACATGTTGGTGGGGGTTTAAACCCATTTAGGTTCTTGCCTCTATTATCGTTTAGGAAAAAAGGCGGCATAGCTGCTGGGTGAATCAGAGGCTTGTCAAAAAAGGGCCCCAGGCTTGGAGGTCCTGGACCTTTTGAGGAGATAGGGGAGGGCGGGGTTTGCGCTGCGTGGTGGGGAATATATCAGCGGCTTCTGCGCCGCCCTCTCCCTTTTTGGGGCGGGACCCGTATTGACACTACCCTCTTTCTTCCCCTCGCCCACTGATGAAGCCTCGCAAGCAAATTTGCGGAAAAGACCAGGTGGACCCGCAATTCATCATCTACCCAACCAGGTGATTGGTCGCCCTGATTTTCTGCACCCAGAAGCTGGGGCTACAAGCAAGGGGAAGCAAGGCGTTCCAACCGCCCGGGTTTTTTCCCTTGACCCGGGTTCCTTCACCTCCCCTGATGGCATCAGAATGGGCGTCAGAGCAGATAATTTATTCTTGATCTTTTAACATGCTTCTGACCCAAAAACCCATTTTGTCATAAAGAGGTCTTCAGACAATGGTTTCCACGTGGTGGGTACACGGTTGACATTTGGGGTGCTTTATGTTGGATGGATGCGATATGTGATGCGACATTGTGGCGTACTGAGGGACGAGGAGGTAAGTGTAGATGCAGGTTTCATTAACCCGAAAGGGCGATTGGGGGACGATGTTCGTTACTTAAATTTCCCGGGGCCCCGACCCCCCTGACAGGTGCGGTCCCCGAAAACTGACGATGTGGCATGCGTGTTGGGGCAGCATGGAAGGACACTTTCTCTCGTAACCCCCTACCTCCATGTGCTAACCCCCCCCTTTTCTGTTAAACCCCCTGCATTTTCTCCATGTTTAGAAATATAAAAAAATTTTAGAAGGGTTGGAATAGTTTTTCAAAGTCTCTTATTAAAAGACGGGGAAATACAGCTATTCTCAAAACCCTCTAATCAAAAAAAAATTGCTTGGGTTTAAATTTTAAATGCAAGGTGTTATAAAAATTTTGGACTGGGCAAAAGTAAAAACAGTATTGTTATGTTTTCGTATAATACACGTGATTTTTTGCACCTTTCAATTCACCGGTGGTGATTATAGAATTGCTGTTTTAAGATTTACGTGGATGCTGCGTCAATGAACAAAGCTGGGTGCGCAAAAGTCAAAAAAACGTATCTGTTATGTTTTCGTATGATACACGGTATTTTTGGCAACAAACAACCTGTGCTGACTACAAGATTGCTGGATTGTAATTTAACTGCAAGGTGGATATATCAACACAGGGGGAATTGGTAAAATTGAAAATGAACACCTATCTGAAATGTATACTGATAATAAAAGTGGAGTTTTGCACCTAACAAAGAGAGACCTGCAGTTACTAGAAATGATGTGTATCCAATATAAGTTCAGGCTGCCCAATATCCAGGAAATATTTCAATAGCAAACTGTTAATAATAAAGATATTCCACTACAATGTCTACACTAAGTCTTGGTAAACTTTATCCAGTGTTCTTCATAGATAGAGCTTGTCTGTGTTCGCCCGCGGGCCCCCTCCCCCTGCTCCCCCCGTGACTTTACAGCGGTAGATGCTGCTTTAAAATTCTCTAGCTAACTACATAAAATCTTCAAATCTCTAATCTAACTAAATTGGAAGGATCACAGCTAATAGTAGAGGTTTCTCTGTGCAGAAATAGACTAATTTCGCTGAGCTGTTTGGCCACAGGCAGAGTGCACGTCCTATTCCTATTAGATGCTGTGAGACACTAAGGCTGAACAGGAAACGCTGTTCTATGTAGTACGAAGTCATGTGATTTTTCCAGCCAATCGCAACCATACACATCCCAGTCATGACGTCGCACACACATCTCCTGCTCTATTCTGTAATCTGATTTGCTGGCCGCCAAAATTACAGGAAGCGCCGAAAATGGCGCGATCTTAATAGATGATGCACAGATTTTAACCTTAATTATCGCATGATCTGAAAATTTCGATCACCATAAAAACCTTGCCGATTTCAACTTTGTCGATAAAAATCGCTCAACACTAGTGGTGACTACAAAATTGCAGTATTCACATTTAAGTGCAAGGTGCCTCAATGAACAAAGCTGTAGTGCGCCAAAGTCAAAAAACACGTATCTGAAATTTATTCGGATAATACAAGGTATTTTTGGCACCTTTCAATTCACCTGTGGTGACTACAAAATTGCAGTATTCACATTTAAGTGCAAGGTGCCTCAATGAACAAAGCTGTAGTGCGCCAAAGTGAAAAAAACACGTATCTGTAATGTATTCGGATAATAAAAGGTATTTTTTGGCACCTATCAATTCACCTGTGGTAACTACACAATTGCTGGATTCAAATTTAACTGCAAGGTGGCTCTATCAACAAATCTGGACTGGGCAAAAGTGCAAAAAACACGTATCTGTAATGTATTCAGATAATAAAAGGTATTTTTTGGCACCTATCAACCTGTGCTGACTACAAAATTGCTGGATTCTAATTTAACTGCAAGGTGGATATATCAACAAAGGTGGAATGGGCAAAATTGAAAATGAACACCTGTCTGAAATGTATACTGAAAATTAAAGTGGAGTTTTGCACCTAACAAAGAGACCTGCAGTTACTAGAAAAGATGTGTATCCTAATATAAGTTCAGGCTGCCCAATATCCAGGAAATATTTCAATAGAAAACTGTTGATAATAAAGCTATTGCAGTGCAATGTCTACACTAAGTCTTGGTGAACTTTATCCAGTATTCTTTATAGAGCTTGTCTGTGTTCACCCGCAGGGCCGTCCCCCCTCCCCCCCATGACGTTACAGCGGGCGATGCTCCTGTAAAATTCTCTACCTAACTACATAAAATCTTCCAATTTCTAATCTAACTAAGTTGTAAAGATCACAGCTAACATGTAGAACGTTCTCTGTGAAGAAATAGATTAATTTCGCTGAGCTGTTTGGACACAAGCAAAGCGCACGTCCTACTGCTCTGAGACGCTGAGAGACACTGAGGCTGAACAAGTAGGGCTGTTCTATGTAAAATGAGGTCATGTGATTTTTCCAGCCAATCGCAACCATACACATCCCAGTCATGACGTCGCTCACACATCTCACCCTGCTCTATTCTGTAAGCTGATTTGCTGGCCGCCAAAATGACAGGAAGCGCCGAAAATAGCGCGATCTTAATAGATGATGCACAGATGCTAACCTAAATTATCGCATGATCTAAAAATTTCGATCAACATAAAAACTGTGTCGATTTCAACTTTGTCGATAATAATCGCTCAACACTAGTTGTGAGTCTAAATTTTCCGCAGTAAAATTCGCCATTCGCTAGTCTGGGCTAGGAGTCATGAGACTCTAAAAATTGCCCAACTTAAACAAATCAAATATGCTTATAAAAGAAGCCGACCTGGACCTGAATATACTGTCGGCAACAAGGTGTGGCTCTAGACAAAAAATCTCCATCTTCGAGTGCCATCAGCAAAATTCACTCAACGCTTTATTGGTCCCTTTGTCATCATGGAAGTCATAAACCCTCTATCATTCAGATTGCAACTTCCTGGTTCACTTCACATTCACCCAGTGTTTCATAAGTCATTGTTGAAAAAATATATTCCTTTAGTTGTCACTCGTTCTCCACCTCGTCCTGTGGTTGTACAGGGGGAGTTGGAATACAAAATTGAACGAATAATTGATTCTCGCAAAATTCAGAACTCTCTCCAGTATTTGGTGTAGTGGAAGGTGTATGGTCCTGAGAAGCGGGTGTGGGTGGCAGCTAGAGATCTGCACGCTCCCAGGCGAGTAAAAAAAAAAATTCCCAAAGCCTACACTTCCAAACCTGAAGGGTCCAGTGGCCCCCCATGGGGGGGGGGGGTGTAATGTCATGATTGTGCCTGACAGACCCCCAGCTTTGAGCTCTGGTCGCCGGCCATGGCCGTTGCAACAAGAACCGCGGTTTTGGCTGTAGTTTCTTTATGTTCTGCTCTGTTAATTGAGTCCTGGCCAACGCCCCTAGTCAGCGTCCTCCAGAACTTGGCGAGTTAACTTATTTTCCTGCAAATCTTTTTGATTGACAGCCTTGTATTCCCACCCAGTCTTTGGTTGCTTCCACTTATCACCTCTGTTCTTTTTTCTCTGGTTTGTTATAAAAGGGTTCCTGCGCCATTTCTCCTTGCCTGCTATACTAGTTACCTTTTGTGCCTGTTAGCTAGCCTGTTATGCTTTCTTGCTTAACCTGTTATCTAACCTTGGCTAAACTTACAGACTATTCCTCTGCTTAAGTGAATCCGTACTGCTTCTCCCGACTGTTGCTGACCTGGTTAGTTTGACCTTCCGTAATTGTGTTTAGTGTTTGTTGTGTCTGTGTCCTGTGTATTCACCTACTTAGTGCATCTTGCAGTCTTTGGTTGGGGCCGACCTGTTAAGGAGTCGGGCACTCCCAAAAGGCAGGGACAGTGGGTTGGGAACAGCGTCAGGGCCTCACTCGGTTGGTGTCTATTCGTGTGCCCCTGACTGGTTCCTCACATATTATTTCCCCAAAACTATAATCTGTTAACATCTTGTGTGAATCCTCAAAACGAGAAAAGGTTCTATGGCAGAGCAACCTCAGTGGTTACATATTTCTGCTACTAGAGAGACAGATCTGCTGCAGATGTGCCACTGGGGACCTACATGCACCACCTATATTGGGTCAGTGATGCTATGTTACTGACACTTGCAGTAGCGGCAAGAGCTGTTAGGCAGCTATATATGGGGTTGCTTTTCTGGAACGGCTATGGCATTGGTTGGGTGGTCATTTCTGCTTTCCAGGACAGGCTTTTGGTAAGTCTCTGGAGGCCTATTAAAAGCCTGGTACTCCAGGTGATCAAGGGGTGTAATTGCTACCTGGAGTGTTGGAGTAGCAGAATTGAGTAGACATCTCTGGCCCAGAGGCTTGAAGGAAGCCTCTACAGTATGTTGGACTGTGTATGTAATGGAGTTGTGGTGCTAGGAGATAGGCCTGGACCACTAGTAGAGAGGTTTGTGTAATAAGTGACCCGATGGCCAAGGTTTTTTTTTGTTTGTTTGTTTGTTTTTCTGCTGTGCTGTCATATGCTAGACCAATTGAACTGGTTGAACTTAGTTGGACTAAACCATGTGACATATGTACCATAACCCCAAAATAAGCCATGTGAGCATACCCTTAGGCTAAAATATATTTGGGACACAAGAGGAAGGTCATGGCAGGCAGCGTACAAGATAAAATAGGTCACATGCTGGGGTTCAGGACAGGTAGAGTATAGTCATAAAAACATAATATAGCTAATGGTCAAACCAGAGTTTCAAAAACAAGGAGTTGTCTAACACAGGCTTTCTGTACTGAAAAGCCCCAATAAACAGCTTAGCAGTTGGGAGGAGCATGAAAGCTTGGTGGTTGCATGCACAGGAAGCCAGCAGGAGGAATGCAAAGGGACCTGAGCTTCTGAGAGCAAAATGGGATGCCAACCATGGTAAGAAAGAACACGGGAATGTCTGCGGTTACAAGCACAAGCCGCGGTACGAGTTGTGACAAAATGGATTACAATGGAACCTTATTTAAACAAATTACATTTTAAATTTTATCCCCCACTTTTTTTATTATTGTGAAATATTTAAAGGGCAAACAAACTTCATAAATGTCTTTTGAATAGCTTCAAAAGGTTTTA
Organism: Phyllomedusa bahiana; assembly: GCA_025379985.1. Lineage (NCBI taxonomy): Eukaryota > Metazoa > Chordata > Amphibia > Anura > Hylidae > Phyllomedusa > Phyllomedusa bahiana. The sequence goes on along the minus strand of JAODAL010042095.1, from coordinate 22,811 downwards.
AATGAGTAATTTATTGGTGTTGCTAGTGCATAAGCCTTTCAAAGTCAATTAAATCTGAATACATTTCTGAACTAGCGTATAGAAATTTTTCAGAAAACTTTAAAAAACTACTGTTAAAATGTTAAACTTTATAACATAATGCCATAAAGTAGACATATGGTAAATGTTAAATATTAAAGGGGATGTACATGTTGTAATAATAATAATAATAATAATAATAATAATAATAATAATAATAACAATAATAATAATATAATGCTCCGGAGACTACATCAAAACAAAAAAATAAAACTTGCTCACCTTCTTCCAGTCCTCAGTTACAGCGCAGGGACTCCTGGGTCTTCTGTTTACATTCTAGCACTCTCACAGTTCGGAAGTGAAACTCTTTGAACAGTAATGTAAGTAAACACACAAGACTGCTGCACCTAATAGTGGCTGCAGCTAAAACATGCCTGTTTGGAAGTGACAGACTGTAAACTTAAGACCAGGGAAAGCCAGTGCTGGAACTGGAGAACAGAGATATGCATTTTACTTGTTTTAATAGGGCCTCTGGAATATAATATTAGTTTTTTTATGACATGCACAACAACTATACCTCATTCAAATTTTGAAAGCTCCAAACTTTTTCCAAATTTTCACTGTTTTCACTAAATAGACACATAGGGTTACATGTATGAACGGGGTTGCACCATTGTTTTGGCATATCTTGCACCAAAAAACTATTGTAGCCCTGTTCTATAGATGTAGGAACAGTCGTAGGCCAAAATGTGCACCAGGCACGGCACTTTTGAATGCTATGCAAAAAAGATATGCGGCAAAGATATACTATGCTAAGCACATATACAATAAGTTCATACATACTGCTGCATTCTATACTCCCCTATATCGATTTAGAACTGACATGTTGGCACCGAGTTTCATACATGTCACCCATAATGTATCAACCAAAATTAAGCTTGAGCTGCAATCCCAAAGGCTTAAAGGTGTAAACAAAGAAAGTTTTTCGTGTTACATAGTTACATAGTTACATAGTTTGTCAGGCCGAAAAAAGACATACGTCCATCCAGTTCAGCCCATTTTGCTAAAGTGTTGCTAAAGTGCTAAACTGTTGATCCAGAGGAAGGCAAAAAACCCCCATGAGCTTGAAGCCATTTGTCCTCATGTTAGGGAAAAAATTCCTTCCGACTCCAATCTGGCATTTAGAATAAATCCCTGGATCAACGACCCCTTTCCAGAATCCTAGCCACTATAACTTCTTATAGTACATCTAGAAATGTATCCAGACCCTTCTCCAGAATCCTAGTCACTAGAACTTGTTATTAGTGATGAGCGATTACATTGACTATCGTCATCGGGTCGATAGTCGATATCGGCAATTATCAAGACGATTTCCGATAGTCGATAATAGATTATCGCCGATGACCATTAGAGTCTATGGGAGAGCAACACCTTCATTCTTACACCCAAACAGGGCTGGAGAAGCTGGAATTAACATCCACAACAGTCAAATGGATACGTGCTACATCTTAGGCAACACACTTAGGTTATAAAAGCCACAGAAAAAAACTCACAGACCATTCACTATCCCTGTCTTGCACCACAGCCTGACCCTTAAACCTGCATGACCAACAAATTAAAAAGTGCCAGAAGGCAATATGATTTGAACCATCATTTTACTTGAACTGAACATTGACTATCCCTGTCCTGGAACGCAGCATGACCCTTAAACCTATCTGACCCCCAGATTAAAAAGTACCTGAAAAAGGAGTCTTTGAACCACCATTTTAGTTGAACTGGACATTGACTATGCCTGTCCTGGACCGCAGTATGACCATTAAACCTGTCTGACCCATAGACTAAAAAGTGCCGGAAAAAGGAGTCTTTCAACCACCATTTTAGTTGAACTGGACATTGACTATACCTGTTCTGTACCACAGTATGACCATTACACCTGTCTGACCCACAGATTAAAAAGTGCTGGGAAAAGGAGTCTTTGAACCACCATTTTAGTTGAACTGGACATTGACTATGCCTGTCCTGGGCCACAGCATGAGCCCCAAACCTGCATGACCCCCAGATTCAAAAGTGCCGGAAAAAGGAGTCTTTGAACCATCATTTTAGTTGAACTGGACATTGACTATACCTGTCCTGTACCACAGTATGACCATTAAACCTGTCTGACCTCCAGATTAAAAAAGTGCTGGAAAAGGAAGTCTTTGAACGACCATTTTAGTTGAACTGGACATTGACTATACCTGCCCTGCACCGCAGTATGACCATTAAACCTGTCTGACCCACAGATTAAAAAGTGTCTGGAAAAGGAGTCTTTGAGCCACCATTTTAGTTGAACTGGACATTGACTATGTCTGTCCTGGGCCACAGCATCAGCCCTAAACCTGCATGACCCCCAGATTCAAGAGTGCCGGAAAAAGGAGTCTTTGAACCACCATTTTAGTTGAACTGGACATTGACTATACCTGTTCTGTACCACAGTATGACCATTAAACCTGTCTGACCCACAGATTAAAAAGTGCTGGGAAAAGGAGTCTTTGAACCACCATTTTAGTTGATCTGGTCATTGACTATACCTGTCCTGGGCCACAGCATGAGCCCCAAAGCTGCATGACCCCAGATTAAAAAGTGCCGGAAAAAGGAGTCTTTCAACCTCCATTTTAGTTTCACTGGACATTCACTATACCTGTCCTGGGCCACAGCATGAGATCCAAACCTGCATGACCCCCAGATTTAAAAAGTGCCGGAAAAAGGAGTCTTTCAACCACCACAGCATGACCCCTAAACCTGTTTGACCCACAGATCACAAAGTGGCACTATGCTATTTTGTTCAGTGACTCTCATTTAGTATATTTTTTGGTAACTGACATTTGTTTACAGAATTTATTTAGGGAAGTTTTATTTATAGTTTTACATATTTTTTTTTTTTCAAGTGTGATAACATACAACATACACTCCTCCCTGCAGTTTTTAAAGGTATTTTTTAAACGTGTAGATGTGTTAATTCGTCCGCACACCCCATAAGTAATAAAAATGTCCTAATCATCCAAAAACACTTCTTAGTTGAGGAGACATTTGCCCTCCTGGCTTCCGAGAGTGATTCAGCCAATCAATTCAATGGTTTCATTTTTCCTCCAAATCCTTCTTCAGTGATTAGGGACAGACTCCCCTGGAGATCAAATGATGCGACTCCAGCCCCAGAAAATGTTAAGCCTCAAATTGTGCAATTTGTGTCCAGCCCTGGACCCCTTTTTTGACACTACTTAACCTCACAGAAATCACCTTTTTCAAAATCTGATTTTTTAGAGAAATTTGAAGCTCTCCTGATTGGCCCTAACGGTGAGAGCCAGTGCTGCCGTCAGCCATCTGTTAACACGGAGGTCCAGCTGCCAGGGCCAGACTTCCAGTGGGTGCGGTGAGAGCCCAGGCTAGCATCTGTCATCTATTAACACGCAGGTTCAGCTGCCAGGGCCGGAGTTACAGTGGGTGCGCTGAGAGCCCAGGCTGGCGTCCGTCATCTATTAACACGGTAAAAATGCCCTTATGATGCAGCAACGAAAACAGTCGTGCTGAAGCAGAGTGCGGAAGCGGAAGTGTCAGGTAAGACCTCCAGCCTTCCTCAGTACACAGTCAAGACCTGGGTAGCGCTTTCCCCTCCGTATGAGTGCGGACCAATTGAGCTTCACTTGGAAATACTGGTGGTTAACGCTCCTGTTCCACCCAGGTGCCCTTTTTCTTGGCATTCTTTTTCTCATTTTACTCAACGTGCTGGAGGAAATTGTCTCTGTTCTTTGTTCTCTGTCCGTGCTCCATACTCCATGTCCTCTGAATAACCTACCTCTGGTCAAGTCTTCCTGTACCTCCCTTGTACAATTCAGAGGAATTTTTTTTACCAGCTATTTTGTACATGCAAGTTTTTTAGTAGTTTAATTCTAGAAAACACATTTTTAAAATAGGATGGAATCCCACCATGTCTTTGTTTCTCTTTTTTAATTGTATTAAATGGGTTGTTCTCAATACAGGGATTGCTAGCTATGTTAAAGATCTTGCAAAAACAAGTCATATTGCAATATGTGTCCATTAACAGTGTCCTACCTATTCCTGTTTTTGACAGCACCATCACACTTGAACCACTCTTGAAAATTGGGAAGAACAAATGTCGGTTAGAAACAACATTTTTTTATAATAGGACCTGTAGTATAGCTGCATTTCTCAGCAAAATGCCCCCAAAAATTCAAAACATGACCCTTGACCCACTTATGACAATTGTGAAGAACAAATGTCTGTTAAAAACAACATTTTTTATAATTGGACCTGGAGTATAGCTGCATGTCACAGCAAAATGTCCCCAAAAATTCAAAGCATGACCCTTGAGGAACTTTTGACAATTGTGAAGAACAAATGTCTGTTTGAAACAAATTTTTTTTAGAATAGGACCTGTAGCATTGCTGCATTTCAAAGCAGCATGACCCAAAAAAATATAAAAATGACTTCTCAGCCACTGTTAAAAATTGTGAGAGAGAAATGCCACTTAAAAGCCACACTTTCTGTTCCAAAGGACCATGATTATTGCTGTATCTCACAGCAACATGACCCCAAAAAATTATAAATATGACTTCTCCAGCCACAAATTAAAATTTGGGGAGGGAGAAAATGCCACTTAGAAGCCACATTTCTGTCCAAAGGACCAAAATTTATAGCTGAAATCTCACAAGCAACATGCCCTCAAAAACCATTGACAATGCGAAAAACTTCTAAAGATAAAGTGAGTAAATGGAATACGTTGTTGTCATGAAACCTTGCTGTCTTTTACAGTTCCTCACAGCAAACCAGAAAAAATGAACTTTTGGGGAAACTGAGAAAAAAAAATTGAAAGTAAGAAATGATCATTTTAAAAAAATTTTTTACAAAGACCATTTCTGTTTGAAGAGGAATGTGAAGTAGACCGGCACTATACGTGACCATGGCAATTGGGCCATAACATCATCAGAGATCCCATGCCTGATTCATCTTGATGAAAGTCAATCGATCCACATTATCTGTGGAAAGCCGGGATGCGTTTGACTGTAATGACTCCTCCAGCTGTGCTGAAGGTCTGCTCAGATATGACGCTGGCTGCTGGGCCAGAACAACACCCCTCAAGGCGTGGCGAGTGAGCTCGGGCCATTCGTCCATTTTGGATACCCAGAAATCTATTGGGTCCGGGAACACATACAAAAACATCGGTGTTGAGACGCAGATAGTCGTTGCACCATGATCTTAAGCTGGTCTTGTGTGTTGGATGTGTGCCCTTGCAATTGCATGCGTTGGTGAGGTTAGTAAAATTAAAGATTGCCAGAGGTCACCCATTAGGCTTCTGCCACCTTGCCTGCTGCTGCTGCTGGGGCCGTACGGCTACTTGCCACTCTACTGCTGTCACGTCGCGATGTTGTTCCACCCCTGACATTAGAAGAACATGAAGTGAGGCAACCCGATGTCTCCAGTTGATCAATCAGCAAGGTCTCCATTTCCTGCATTTTACTCTCTATTGGGTGGAAGGAAAAATGCTGAGTTTTGTTTTGTACCGGGGATCCCGGAGGGTGGCCACCCAGTAACTGTTGTTCATTTTGATGGCCTTAATGCGAGGGTCATGTTGGAGGAAAATGGAAAATCCAAGAAATCATGTGAGAGATGGAGCCCTTGTTTTCCCCCAAAACCCTTTTTGGGTCGGGGGGGCCACTAGAAAAAGGGATTTCCTCATCTTCCTCCCCCCCGCCTCAAATTCGCCCCAAACCCTTTTTAAAAAGGGCAGGGACGTCGGAAACCCGTGGGGGTTGCCCTGGGAATACCTCCTCCCCCTCCCCCGTTTTCCTCCGCCCCCAAGCTTAAACAAAACCCCTGACTTGCCTGAGATTGTGCCCCCTGAAAAGCTGATGCGCCCCCTTTTGGCACTACCCCCGGGAACCCCAAAAACCACTGCCTAATGAAGAAAAAATAAAAATTGAGAAATGTCGGGGGGCCTTTGGATTCACGGGGGGGAAAGGGCCCTTCCGTGTTTTGCTTTTTTGGCCCGCCCCTCCCCCGTCCCGGGTTTGGGACCGGGATATTTCAGATTTGTCCAACGATCGTTCCAGAACAAAGATCACCACAATGGTCTTTGCGGAAAAGGGGGGCTTTGGGCCCCGCACGGGACCTTTTTGGGTTTGGCTTTTTTCAAAACTGGCAATTTTTGGTGCAGAGCCTTTAAACCGGGCCTCCACCCCCGGGTTTTTGGTTTAAACCCACCCCGAGGCCCCCGCCCCCCGTTTGTTTGCCCAGGCCATTGTCACTTGGGGACTGCTAATGGCTTTGCGCTGCTGCCCCAATCGTTTAAAAAGCATTGGGGGGTTTGGAATTTCCAAACGTTTTTTTTGGCCCACGCCCAAACAATGAACGGTTGGGGGGAAGGGGGGTGAGTCCGACCCCCGGGGGGGGAAATTGGCCCCTGGCCCAAACGCCGCCCGGGGCCCAAAAACGGAAGCAGGGGAGGCCAAGGTAAGGGGAAAAGTGACCCCACCCTTTCCGGACAAGGGGGCCCAGCCAGACCCGGTTTTTTAGAAATTGCCGGCAAAAGGTTTTCGGGCCCCAGGCCGGGGGCCCCGGGGTTTTTGCTCCCCCTCACCGGATTTCTTAAGGGGTTTTAAAAGAAAATAGGGGGCCCGTTACCCGGGCCCCACCCCCCTTGCCGGGGGGAAAAAGGGTTTTTGCCCCCACCTTTCCCCAGTTTTTTTGGGAATATCCTTCCAAAGGGCTCCTGAAAAAAAATTTTGTGGGGCCCCCCCGGACTCCAAGCCCCCCAGATTACCTTTCAAAAAGGGGGGGCCTTCCGTTTTTTTGGGGGCCACTTTTTTGGGGGATGCCAAGGGGAAAATTTTTTGGGGAACAAAAGCCTTTGCCCAACCCCTTTGGAAAATTAAACTTTTTCTTTCCTTTTCCTTTTTTCCAAAAGTCAGAAAAATACATCCCCAAACTCAACCCAGTTTTTTCCCCCAAATTTTTCCGGTTTTGGGCCTTCTTTATTTTTTTTAAATGTTTTTTCCTTTAAAGGGAACTTTTTTCCCGGAAAAGATCCCACCTTTTCGATATTTGTGCTCTCCCCAAGGGCGGGGGCCGGTTTTTTTTTTCCAAAAAATCCTGGTTTTTTTCCTGGAAAATTTTACCCCCCCCAACCAAAAAATTTAAAACCATTTTTCCCCCAAAAACCAAAAAACCCCAAAAAAAAATTTTCCAACCAAAACCCCCCCCCAATTGCCACCTTTCCCCCCCCTTTTTTTTTTTTTTAATTTTTTTTAAATTTTACCCTTCTCTCCCAAAACCCCTTTAAGAAAAGAAAGGGGCTTCTAAAACCTCCCCCAACTGGAAGGCCCTTTGCATTTCTCCAAAAGTTTTTTGGGGAAGGGAGAAGGGGTAATTGGTCTTTTTTTTGGTCCCCCCCCCTGGGGGTTTTTAAATAGGGGTTTGGGGGGTTTGGTTGAAGTATTTTTTTACCCCCCCCCGCCCCCCCCCCAATTGAATTCGGAAAAAATTTTTCCCTTTTTAAGGAAAACCGCTTTGGTCCCGGAAAAAAAAAATTGAGGCATACCAGGGGTGGGGCCCCAATTTGGTTGGAACCCGGCTTTTTTCTGGCCCTTTTTTCCCAAGTTTTTTTCCAAATTTAACCCCCCATGATTCCTGGAAAGGTGATATAATTTGGGGGGGTTTTTTTAAACCCCTAAAAAATTCCCCCCCCCCTTTCCGCACTTATCTTTTACGGAACCCCCGGATAAAATTCCAAATAATTTCAAGTTTTTTTCCTTTCCAAAAAACCCCAAAATTTTTTAATAAAAATTACCCCCCCCCCCGGCAACAAGGCGAAGAGCGGGGGGTTTTGCTGCCGTGGGCCCCAATTTCTTAATAAACCCCATTCCCCCCACCCCCCCATCCCCGTTTTTTGGGGCTGGACCCGAAAATTACCCAAACCCCAAATCCTTTTTTTTCCTCCTGGGGCCCCATTGAGGGGAAGGGGGGGCCGCTCGGGGCCATTTCGGGGGCTGAAAAAGACCACTTTGGGAACCCCGCATTGGTCTTTTAATCAGCCTAAAATATCCCCCATTTTTTTTTGGGTTTGGGGTTCCTACTTTTGGGCAACCCAAAAGGGTTTGGTTGCGGGCAAAAGGGGCAAAAAGGGAAACCCTGCAAAGGGCGTTTTGGGGACCGCCCCGGGGATTTTTTTCCCCGAGGAGGGGTTTTAACCCCCCCTTTTCCTTTTTTCCGGGGATGGCACAGTTAACTGGGGGGCCCCGGGGGGGAAATGACTTCTAACCCCAACTCGCAATTTTTTTTTCATAAAAAGAGGTCTTTAAAAAATGGAAATTTTTTCCTTAGGTGGGGGGCACCAAGTTTAAACTTTTGGGGGTTTTGCCTTCGTTTTCATGGGAAGGGTTTGGCTGATGATGTGATGAGGGAATTTGGGGCCGTAACTGGGGGGGACAAATGAGGTAAAAAAATGCGGAGCAGGTTGAAAATTTAACCCATGAAAAAAACGGGTTTTGGCGACGCTTTTTCTTTAAATTTGGGGATTCCCACGGGGCCCCCTGCCCCCAGCGAGGGGAACAGCCCGACGGTCCTGAAAACCGACAAACCCACGGGGCTTGCGTGTTGTCCCCCAAACACGGGAAGGAGAAACCTTCCCTTCCTTTCCCTCTCCCCTCCATGTCCTAACCCCCTTTTTTGCTCGTTCCCAAACCTCATTTCGCTCCAGGGTCAGAAAGATAAAATTGAAAAGGGGTATTGGGAAGGGATTTTTTGGAACATCACAGTTTTCCAAATCCCTCAAATCAAAAAAAAAATTGTTTGTATTAAAAATTTTAATTCCCCAAAAATCCCCTCTATAAAAAAAGGGCTGGCCCCCCCCAAAAAAAAAAAAAAAAATTTGAAAAAAAAAAAAAAAACCTATTGAAATGTATAGGGGAAAATAAACGGTTTTTTTTTGGCCCTAAAAATCCCCCTGCGGTTTGAGGGGCAAAAAATTGCTTGTTTTTAAAAATTTAAAATTTGGCAAGGTGCCTTTTTACCCAAACAAAGCGGGAAACTGGGCAAAAAAGTAAAAAAAAAACACGTTTTCTAAAAAATGTATAGGGTTAATAAACGGTTTTTTTTTGCCCCTTAAATAAAACCTCCCGGGTGACGCCCCAAATTTTCTGTTATTAAAATTTAAGTGAAAGGGTTTCCCTCTATAAACCCCAAAGCTGGCCTCCCCAAAGTAAAAAAAAAACACGTTTTTCTAAAAATGTATACGGTTTAAAAAACGGAATTTTTTGCACCCAAAAGATACACCTGCGGTGAGGGACAAAAATTGCTGTTTTTAAAATTTTTAAGGTAAAAGGTGCCCCCTATCAAAAAAGCGGCCCCCCCCAAAAATTTAAAAAAAAAAAAACCCTATCTTAAAGTATAGGGTAAAAAAACGGTTTTTTTTTGCCCCCTTAAAAAATTTTACACCTGCGGTGACGCCCCAAAATTCCCTGTTTTGGGAAATTTTAAGTGCAAGTTGCCTCTTTTTCAAAAAAGGGCGGGGAACGGGCCCCAAAAGGGGAAAAAAACCGTATTTGAAATTATAGGGTTTTAATAAAGGGTTATTTTTTTGAAACCCTAAAAATACCCCGGGGGTTGACAAAACAAAATTCCCTGTTTTAAAATTTAAGTGCAAGGGGGGCCCCTCTATCAACAAATCTTGGCCCAAAAACCCAAAAGTAAAAAAAACCTTTAATTTCTGGAAATTTTTATACGGATAAAAAAAACCGGGGTTTTTTTTTGCCCCTTTTAAAAATTTACACCTTTCGGGGGGCCCAAAAAAAGGGAATTTGGGGAAATTTTAAAAAATTTTTAAGTGAAAAGGTTTTCCCCCTCTAACCCCCCAAAAAAGCTGGATTTGGGAAAAAAGAAAAAAAAAAACCGTTTTTCTGAAATTTACGGTTAAAAAACGGTTTTTTTTTGCACCTAAAAAAATTAAAACCTGCGGGGGGGACGACAAAATTCCCTTTATTAAAATTTTAAAATTTAAAAGGTTCCCCTCAAATTTTTAATAATGCGGGGGAAACTGCCCAAAAAAAGTAAAAAAAAACACGTTTTCTGGAATTTTGAAATAGGGGATAAAAAAAGGGTTTTTTTTTTCCCACCAAAAAAATTACACCGGGCGGTGAGGGAAAAAAATTTTGCTTTTTATAAAAAAATTAAGTGCAAGGTCCCTCTATCAAAAAAAGTTTGGCCTGCCCAAAAGTAAAAAAAAAACACCTACTGAAATGTATACGGTTTAATAAACGGTATTTTTTGAAACCCTAAAAATTCAGACCGGGGGCCGGGGGGGGGCCCTACAAAATTGCTTTTTAAAAATTTTTTAAGTGAAAGGGTTGCCTCTATCAACAAAGTTGGCCTCCCCAAAAAAAAGTAAAAAAAAAAACACCTATTTTTAAAATGAAACCCCGGATAAATAAAACGGTTTTTTTTGGCCCCTAAAAATTAACCTGCGGTGCCCGACAAAATTGCTTTTATTAAAATTTTTAAGTCCCAAGGGTTTTTTTTTCCCTTTATCAACAAATCGGGACTGCCCAAAAAAAGGGGGAAAAAACACGTATCTAAAAATGTTTTTCGGTAAAAAACCCGGGTTTTTTTTGGCACCTAAGAATGCCCTTTTGGTGGTGCGCCCAAAATTGCTGTATTAAAAAATTTAAGTGAAAAGGTGCCCCCCTTTCAAAAAATCTGGACTGCCCAAAAAGTGAAAAAAAAAAAAAAAAAAACGGTTCTAAAAATGTATAACGGATAAAAAACGGTTTTTTTGGGGGCCCCCCTTAAAAAACACCTGGGGGTTGACGACAAAATTTTCCTGTATTAAAATTTAAAAGTGAAAAAGGTGCCCCTATAAACAAAGCTGGATTGCCCCAAAATTGAAAAAAAAATTTTATTAAAATGTAACGGATAAAAAACGGTTTTTTTTTTTGCCCCTTTAAAAAATACACCGGGGGGTGACGACAAATTTGCGGGATTAAAAAATTTTAAAGTGCGGGGGTCCCTTTTATAAAAACAAAGCGGGACGGGAAAAAGTGAAAAAAAAAGGTATCGAAAATGTAAAAGGGGATAATAAAAGTGGGGGGGTTTTGCCCCAAAAATTTTGACCGGGCAGTTGTTTGGGGAAAAAAAATCTGTACCCTAATAAAATTTCAGGGGGGCCCAACATACAAGTAATATTTCAAAAAAAAAACTTAAAAAAAAAAGCCATTCCCAAATGCAATTTTTCCCAAACTAATTTCCCCCGGGTCAAATTTATTTCCCCTATCCTTTTTTTAAAAGCTTTTTCTGGTTTGCGCAGGGCCCCCCCCCCCCGTTTCCCTTTTTCCCCCGTGACTTTTACAGGGCTAGGAATTTTCGCCCCTTTTTAAAAACTCCGGGCCCAAACCCCACCTAAAAACTGCAAAATCCTAATGTTCTAAAGGGTTTTAAAAGTTCCCCAGCCCAAAAGTAATTAACTGTTCTGGGGAACAAATAGAAAAAAATTTCGCTAGCTGTTTGCTGACTGTTAGCTGGGCTGTGTGGAAAAGAAGGGGGAGAGCGCCCGTCCCTACTCTTTTTGAGACGCTGACCACACTGGGGGCAGAACCCGGAAGGGGGTTTGGGTTTTTATGTTTAAAAAAAAGAGGGGCATGTTATTTTTCCCCGCCAATCGCAACCATTTAAAATCCCGTCATGACTTCGCGCACACAGGTCCCCCACCCTGCTCTATTTCCCCCTAAACTGATTTTGCTTTGGGTGCCAAAAAAGACAGGAAGCGCTTGGGAAAAAAAGGGCATTTTTAAAAAAGATTTGCACAAAAATTTTAACCTAAATTATCGCATGATCTAAAAAAAACCGGAAAACAACATAAAAACCGTGCCCCGGGGTTTTTAAAATTTGTTTGATAATAATCGCTCAAAAACTTTCTTTGGGTTTTATTAAAATCTAGAAAAGTATCCCGACCCTTTTACCGAATCCCGGGGCACTAAAAAATTTTTTATTTATTACATCTAGAAATTTTACCAGACTAGAGATTGGAAAAGGGGAATTTTTCAAAAATTTGATTTTGGGCCCCGACTTTCCGACCCCAAAATTTGTTTCGCTTGAATTAAATTCGGGACGAAAAACCCGTTTTTTTAAAAAAACAGCTATTTTCCAAAGGGTGCACAGAGGGCCTTTCAGGGTGCTGTAAACGTTTTTTCCATGCTTAAAAAAAAGGGAAGGGAGCTTGGTTTTTCTTCATTTCAAAGTTGTGGGTTTTTTTGTTTTTGACAAAACAATTTTTCTGGGCCCCCCCTCTTAGGGAAACCCCTTTACTATTTAAAAATTCCCCGGGGGACCCTTTAAAGGGGCAAAACTGACCAAAAAAAAATGAAGCGGGGGGGAAAGTAGGGCCCGAAAAAAGGTCATGGGAAAACGCCAGCTTTAAAAAAAAAAAAAGGGTGATTGGGTCCCGGTGGCAACATCAGTGACAGAAATGTGGGGGGACCGCAGCAGCCACAAAACAAACATGAGGTCAAGGGGAGTGGGGACAAAAAACATTCTTTGGGGGTTTGGCCCAAAAAAAAAAAAAAAGGGGGAGGCCACAGAAAATGGCACAATGACCCGAGTGTGGGGGGTTTATGGCCCGCAGCCACGCGCACCCTTTAGGTCAGGGAAATGGAACAATGACAAAAAGGGGGTGGAGGGGGACCGGGGAGCAGCCCCAGCAAAACATGAGGTTTAGGGCCAGTGGCACAATGACATTCTGGAGGTGTAAAAAAACAGGAGTAGGCCACAGTAGTGGCACAATAAACGAGTGTGAGGTCCGGCAGAGCAACAAAGCACATGAGTCAACAGTGGCACATGACAGAGTGTGTAGGTCGAGGCAGCAGACACAGCAGCAGCATGAGGTCAGACAGTGGCACAATGACATTCTGGAGGCGGCACAAAAGGCAGTAGGCCACAGAGTGTCACAATGACAGAGTGTGGAGGTCACGGCAGGAGCAACAGAAGCAGCATGAGGTCAGACAGTGGCACAATGACATTCTGGAGGTGGCCAAAACAGGAGTAGGCCACACAGTGGCACAATAACACAGTGTGGAGGGCACGGCAGCAGCCACAGCAGCAGCATGAGGTCAGACAGTGGCAAAATGACACAGTGTGGAGGTGGCAAAAATAGGAGTAGGTCACAGAGTGGCACAATGACAGAGTGTGGAGGTCACGGCAGGAGCAACAGCAGCAGTATGAGGTCAGTGACTGGCACAATGACAACAACAGCAGCAGCAGCATGAGGTCACAGAGTGGCAGAATGACAGAGTGTGGAGGTGGGTGGCAATACCAGTCCCTGGTAAAGATGGTGGTAGGCAGATGGATAAACTGTCAGCAGATGTGCGTCATCAGGTGGGTGGCGGTATCAGAATAGTGGCTGAGGCAGGTAGTTTGAACCCAGACTCATTTCTCAAAGTTTTGGTGAGGCGTCATGGTTGATGTAATCTGACGCCTAAGGCATTGGTGTGTGGAAATCCTGGTCGATCCATGCCTGATTCATCTTGACAAAGGTTAGTCATTCCACATTTCCTGTGGACAAGCGGGTTCTCCTTGGGGTAACGATGGCCCCCAATGCACTGATCACCCGCTCTGATGCCACACTACTGGCCAGGCAGGACAGCTTCTCCACTGCAAACTCGGCAAGTTACGGCCACACATCCAGTTTGGCTGCCCAGTAGTCCAGCGGATCTTTTAACTGGGGTGGCAGAGTGCTGTCCAAGTAGGCCACGACCTGTTGGTTCAGGGTCTGCTCCAGGTTACCTCGCAATCCGTAAGTGTGTTGCTAGATGAGGGCACCCACGTGTTTCCGGTGGCGTCCCGGAAGTCAGTGTCTCTGTGGTCGGGAGGAGGAGGCAGTTGCGAACAGGTGAGTGTATTTTCACATCTTTTATCTTAGTATATATATAAGTATAATGGGGATTGAACTGTATGCCATGACTAAGGGTGGTTCGCCACCTGAAACGCGTCAACGTTTTTTGTGTTTTTTTTTGCTGTGCCATTTTTGGGTTACGTTGCTTTTAAGAAATTCCCAATAAAGGACTTTTTATTATATTCTTTGGTACCGCTGTATCATCTACTTCATGCCATATCAGATCGTTGACGGGCTGCTCTGACCGGGATACGTGTGGAGACCATTCCAATGCTGGGTGAGCTGGTCCATCCATTTGTTTTGCTTTACGATGCCGCACATAGGCAGTGGCCAACTGACTATGGAGGATTTCTCTATAGTATTTGAGTTTGTCCTCCCTCCCAGCAGCTGGGACCGATAGAGAGGGTCCAATAGGGTGGAGAGCCAGAAGTCATCCCTCTGCCGGATGGTGACTATTCGGCTGTCACTAGCCAGGCAAATCAGCATTCTGCGGGCTATCTGCACAAGTGACTCCGAGGGACTACCTGCCTCCATCTCCGCTGTATACTGCCACGGTGCTTGCAGGGTCATCTGCCTCGTCTTCCTCATCTCCATCTATCTCCTCCAGCTGCTCCTGCTCCTCCTCTCCTGTCACCTGGGTAGAAAATCCACTCATTTCACCAGACAATGCTTCTGCTCCAATGTTCTCCTCCTCATCCTCCTCCTCCAGTTCAGTCCCCACTGGACTCATGTGGCCGCGAGATGTAGTCGCAACGTCTCCAGTCCCCTGCCCAGACAGATTTTTCAGCATCTGTTCCAGGACATGAAGCAGTGGAATGACGTTATTCATCCCGTAGTCCTGGCGACTGACAAATAACGTCGCCTCCTTGAATGGCCTCAGCAAACGGCAGGTGTCACGCATGAGCTGCGACTGGCTGACATCAAAGTTACACAGGGGAGTACTCCTGTCCGCCTGGATCATCAAAAAATCGTTAATGTCCTTTCTTTGTTCATACAGTCGGTCCAACATGTTCAGGCTGAAATTCCAACGGGTGGAAACATCGCATATCAGAGTGTGTTGGGGGAGGCCGTTCTGCCACTGCAACTCGAGGAGGGTGTTCCTAGCTTTGTAGGAATGGATGAAGATGAAGTGCATGCACAGTTTCCTTGCCATTTTCAGAATCTTCTGAAGATTGGTGGAAGACTTCAGGAAACTTTTCACAACCAGATTGAACACGTGCACCATGCAGGGCGCATGGACCATCCCTCCTCGGTGCAGCGCGGAAACCATGTTCCTCTCATTGTCCGTCACCATGGTTCCGATTTGCAGTTGGCGCGAAGAAAGCCACATATCGATTTCTTGCTTCATGACGCGGAGTAGTTCCTCCCCTGTGTGACTTCATTCGCCGAGGCAAGCCAGGTGTAGAACTGCGTGACAACGCTGTGTCCTACACATGTGGTATAATGGAGCAGTACTTGTGGAAGCTGAGATGGTGGTGGTGTTGGAGGAGGAGGAGGCGGACATTGGCGCAAGAGCAGCAGTTTGACAACATGGAGGAGAAAGCGGCATATCCTGTCCAAGTCGTTGGTGTGCCTGGGCAGGAAGAACATTCACCCAGCGGGCCGTAAAGGACATGTACTGGCCCTGACCGTAGTTACAGCTCCACACGTCCGGGGATGTAAATTGCACAAAAGAAATTTGCTGTCAAAAATTACCAGCTTTGTAGCGTGTTAAAACGACATGTATTTTACGGAGCACAACAGCAGAAAAACACGTAATTAACCTTTGGATATGAATTATGCTACAGGCAAAATTTCTTCTTTGGCATTGAAAAACAACGTTTTTGTTACTGACTACAACTGCAGAAAAATACTTAGTTAACCCTTGGATGTAAATTGCGCAAAAGAAATGTGCTGCCAAAAATTAACAGCTATTTAGCTTGTTACGTCGAAGTGTATTTTACGGATCACAACAGCAGAAAAATGCTTAATTAACCTTCAGATATGAATTATGCTACAGACAACATTTCTTCTTTGGCGTTGAAAAACACCGTTTCTTTTAGTGACCATAACAGCAGAAAAACGCTTAATTAACCTTCGGATATGAATTATGCTACAGCCAAAATTTCTTCTTTGGCGTTGTAAAACAACGTTTCTTTTACTGACTACAACTGCAGAAAAATACTTAGTTAACCCTTGGATGTAAATTGCGCAAAAGAAATGTGCTGCCAAAAATTACCAGCTTTGTAGCGTGTTAAAACGACGTGTTTTATACGGAGCACAACAGCAGAAAAACGTTTAAATTTAAACCCTTTCGGATAGAATAATGCTACAGCCAAAATTTCTTTTTTGGCGTTGAAAAACAAAGTTTCTTTTAGTGACCACAACAGCAGACAAAAAAAAATTAATTAACTCTTGGATGTAAATTGCGCAAAAGAAATGTGCTGCCAAACATTACCAGCTTTGTAGCGTTTTAAAACGACAAGTATTTTTCGGAGCACAACAGCAGAAAAACACTTAATTAACCTTCGGATATGAATTATGCTACAGACAAAATTTCTTCTTTGGCGTTGAAAAACAATGTTTCTTTTACTGAATACAACTGCAGAAAAATACTTAGTTAAACCTTGGATGTAAATTGCGCAAAAGAAATGTGCTGCCAACAATTACCAGCTATGTAGCGTGTTACAACGGCGTGTATTTTACAGAGCACAACAGCAGAAAAACGCTTAATTAACCTTCGGATATGAATTATGCTACAGCCAAAATTTCTTCTTTGGAGTTGAAAAACGTTTCTTTTACGGAATACAACAGCAGAAAAATACTTAGATAACCCTTGGATGTAAATTGCGCAAAAGAAATGTGCTGCCAAAAATTACCAGCTATGTAGCGTGTTACAACGACGTGTATTTTACTGAGCACAACAGCAGAAAAATGCTTAATTAACCTTCAGATATGAATTATGCTACAGGCAACATTTTTTCTTGGCGTTGAAAAACACTGTTTCTTTTAGTGACCATAACAGCAGAAAAACGCTTAATTAACCCCTGGATCTAAATTGCGCAAAAGAAATGATCAGCCAAAAATTAAGTGGTATTTGGATTGTAAAAACTCTGTTTCTTTAACTGAATACAACAGCAACAGGCTTAGATAACCCTTGGATATTCAATGTGCTCAAGAACTGAGCAGATAGCATTAAAATGTATATGCAGCTGAATTGGACGCACACCTGACTTCAATTCCAATACCCCACAAAATCAAAATGTAAGAGAAGCAGTCTCTGAGACAAGCTGTGAAACACCCCCAAAAATCGCTGCATAAAAGTTAGTTATTTAGTGTGAGATCTCAGCAGCAGCAGCTTCACAGCACAGTGAGAGCAGTGTGAACTGCCAGCGTCGCGCCCGGACTTATATAGTGCGGTGACGTCACAGAATCCCGCCGGTCTCTGATTGGCTTCATCTCTGCACATGTCATTTAGGTTACTCCTTTCTTCCTCCAAGACTTCTTTGCCCCATGTAACGTCATGTGCTCGCAGCCATTTTATCAATTAAAAACATGCTTCGTTCCCGCGAATCACCCCAAACTTCGACTTCGTTCAGAATCGAAGTTTTCCTGAAATTCTAAACGAATTCCACTTCGTTAGAATCGATTCACCCATTTCTAATCCAGACACTTCTTCAGAATCCTAGTCACTATAACTTGTTATATTATCACGCTCCAGAAATGCATCCAAGCCCTTCTTAAACTCTGTTAGTGAATTCACCATGACATTTCCTCTGGCTGAGAGTTCCACAGTCTCACCACTCTAACAGTAAAGAATCCCTTTCTATGTTATGTAGAAACTTTCTTTCCTCAAGACGTAGAGGATGTCCCCTTGTTCTAGATACAGTCCTGGGTATAAATAAATCTTTAGCGAGATCTCTATATTGGCCCTTAATATATTTAAACATATTTATTATGTCCCCTCAAATCCATCTTTTCTCTAAACTAAATAACCCTAACCTTGCAAATCTTTCTCGGTATTGCAGTCCACTCAGTCCTTTTATTATTTTTGCTGCCCGCCTTTGTACCTGTTCAAGCTCTACAATGTTTTTCATGTGCAGGGGTGCCCAAAACTGTACAAAATATTCCATGTTGGTCTAACCATTGACTTGTAAAATGGAGAATAATGTTCCCATCATGTGCATTCTATGCCACTTTTAATACAACCCATATCCTTTAGCCTTGGCTGCTGCTGCCTGACACTGGCTGCTACAGTTAAGTTTACTGTCGACCAGGATTCCCAAGTCCTTCTCCATGTCACTTTTACCCAGTGTTTTTCCATTTAACATGTAATCATGTAATGGATTTTTTCTCCCCATGTGCATAACCTTGCGTTTATCAGTGTTAAACCTCATCTGCCAGGCCTCATCTGCCCAGGCCTCCGACCTATCCAGAATCCTTTGTAATAACTAGTGTTGAGCGATTATTATCGACAAAGTTGAAATCGGCAAGGTTTTTATGGTGATCGAAATTTTTAGATCATGCGATAATTAAGGCTAAAATCTGAGCATCATCTATTAAGTTTGAAAATTTTGGGGCGGCCAGCAAATCAATTACAGAATAGCAGGGTGAGATGTCTGTGCGACGTCATGACTGGATGTGTATGGTTGCGATTGGCTGGAAAAATCAAAATGCCTCGTTTTAACATAGAACAGCGTTTCCTGTTCAGCCTCAGTGTCTCTCAGCGTCTCAAGGAGTAGGACGTTGGCGCTCTGCCTGTGGCCCAAAAAGCTCAGCGAAATTATTCTATTTCTGCAAAAGAGAAACCTCTACTATTACTGTGATCCTTACAATTTAGTTAGATTAGAGTTGGAAGATTTTTTGTAGTTAGGTAGAGAATTTAATGGAGCATCTACAGCTGTAAGGTCATGGGGGGAGGGGGGGGGGGGGGGGGGGGGGGGGGGGGGGCCCGGGGGCAACACAGACAAGTTATAAAAACAGGGATAAAGTTCACCAAACTTAGTGTAAATTTCACTGCAATATTTTTATTTTTAACATTTGCTATTAAATTTTTCCTGATTTTTGGGCAGCCTGAACTTTATATTTTAGGATACACACTTTCTATAACTCGGGTTGTACGGTTCGGGGGATCCGGGACCACCGCAACGGGGGTATTAAGCCAGGCAGGGAACGAATCTAAGTAGCCCCGTTTTCACAGAGCCCCCGCAAAGCGGATGGACTTGCGCGGTGAGGCTCCAGGTCGTTCCCCCTAGTGATTTGCTGCGGTGGCACCGGGGACAGCATGGTAAAAAATCGTAATCCAAAGGCGTAGTGGGGGACACAGAAGGTCAGGGCGGGCGGCAGAGGTTCGGGGTCAAAAAGGCAGACGGTCGGGGCAGGGGGGAAAACCCAAAAGGGTCGGGAAACGAGGGGAACGCAGGGTACAGGGATAAAAAAAAGGGACTAAAGTACCCCCAAAACTCACTCTAAGCACACCAACAATCTCACACGCTAGGGGGCGTAACCCTTAAATAGAACCAACCCCGAAAACAACCAATTAAGGGGGCCCCGGGCCCTTTTTTAAACTGACCAAGGTCCGCGCGCACCTAGGGGAGGGGCCGACACGGCAGTCAATGGCCGGGAGGGGGCATTACAACGGGCCAAGTAAACAAAGGCCCCGGGGACCGCGGGCACGGGGGGTCGGGGGGCGCCGGTGCCCAGCCGGTCCCCTCGGGGAAGACCCCCCGGGGGCAGGGGCCCCCACCCCCCCGGCAGTACCCCCCCCCCCCTTAGGTCCCCCCTCTTGTTTTTTAACATGGCGAGGAGATCGGGGGGACAATTGGCTTAGGTTCCCATGAACCTCCTCGGCCCCGAACCCCTTCCAGTCAAGGGAAAAAACTGTTTTCCCCCGACTGTCTTTGGCCAGCACCCCCTTGACCTCAAAATGTATCAGAGTTGGCCACGGGAAAGGGCGGACACCCCCCCGGGGAAGCGTTCTACCACCCTTTGGGGGAAGAGACATTAAAGGGCATTGGGGACCGCAAGTGGGCGGCAACGGAGCTTGGGGGAGATCATTTTAAGCTGGAAGTACCAAAAAAGGACCCAGTACTTAAACCCAATTTGTAACGGGGCACCTTAAGGGGATGTATTTGGGCCATAACCACACCCTATCACCTGGTTTAAAATAGGGGGGAGGTCTCCGATCCACGGCCTGAACTTATTGGGGGAGGGGGCACAAAAAGGGCTTGACGGAAAACTTGCCAGAGAGACTTGATTCCCGTACTTGGGCATCAACCAAAAACATGGCACGATGGCTGGGGGAGGGGCGGGGGGGGTTAAACCCAACACAATAAAAAAGGGAGCGGCTCTCGGGACCTGATAAAGGGGGAATTTTATGGAAATTTCCCCGCCCAGGAGGGAGACAAACCAGTTGCCTGAGGGCAGACACAAAATTGAGTAAAATCTAAACCTGGTTACCCTCCCCTCCCCGTTGGTCTGAGGGTGGTATGCAGAAGAAGTCCAGCTGCACCCTAACTGTGCACAGAGAGCCCCCCGAATCTAGATACAACGGAAATCCCCTACGGGGTATTAAAAGGGGAGCCCTGTAAGGGGAAAGTGGGGGAAAGAAAGCGGGCAGCGGGGGTCCCGGGGGAAAACCTGGGGGGGGGCACAAAATGGCCTTTTGGGGAAAACCTGTAAACCACCACCCAAAGACTGGTTCCGGGTGGGGGCCGCAGATCATAAAAAAAACCATAAAATAGGGGTCCAAGGTTCTCTGGCACTGGGAAAGGCTGAAGAGCCGCAGGTCTGAGGCGAGGGACCTTTTACGGGGCAAAGGGGCAAGCAGACAAAATCCCTAACGCTTTTAGAGATGGGCCCCCAATATCTAGATACTTTTTGGACTTGTAATCCGATGACCCCAGTTTGAGAAGAAAGACCCCCTTTTTAAGGGTTTGAGGGGGCAAGGGAGGCGGACTAGGGCTTCCCCCATACCCGTTGAAAGGCTACAGGGGCTGCCGAAAAAAAGCCTTTTTGGGGGAATAATATGCTGCAGGGGGGCTCCAACCCCCGTATCGGAATCTGGAAAGAGCATCTCCCAGTTTTTTTCCCCCGTCGGGAAGTGTAAAAAAAATTAAAAAAGGGCGAAAAAAGCGACCACCTGGGGGTCGGGATTTAAACGCTGACAATTTCAGGGAAAGGTTCTTGTGATCATGTAATCACGATGGGGGGGTGAGCCCTTCCAGCAAGGCGCTTCTTTTAGGGCTAATTTTTATAGCAAGAAGTTCCCGGCACCCTAGGTATTGCTTCGGGCCCGGAGTGAAGGGCTTGGAGAAAATCCACATGTGCGCAATTTCCCCCAGGGGGACTTCTGCGAAAAACGGCCGGCACCAAATAGGAGGCGTCGACCTTAAGAAAACGGCCCTTGGGACCCGGGCGAGAGAGAAAGGGGCAGAACAAAAGCAGCTTTGCACAAAGACGACTTGCAAATGAAACCTTTTCGGGGGTTTCTAAATATAGTCACATTGCCTTTGTCCAAACGAAAAAAAGGGTAAACCGCCTCGGGGAGGGGTATACCGGGGGTTTCAGACAATAGGGGAAACGAAGGGGGGTGCGGGGGCAGAGTTTCAGCCTGTCTTCAGAAAGACTAAAAGTCCAAAAAAAAGCGGCAACCTGGGAGAGATTTCGTAGGTTGGAGGGGAGCCACGACTGGGGAGAGCGCCCAACATGGGATGGGGATGCGGGCTCCCAAGTAGAATCCCCTGTGTTCCAGTTCAGTCGGGGCATGCTCTTTAACCAGGGGGGGCCCAGGGGATCCAAAAAGGAAGAGGGAGTACAAAGCTTACATTTCCTGATTAACGCCCCGATCTCAAGGAGAGGGGGGCATGCAGAACCGAATGGCATCCTTGAGGCATTCGCCACTGACAAGGACACTAACTGGGGTTTTTCAGGGGGGGCACTGGGAACGGTACGGGGGCACCAACGCGTGGCTGATAAAAGTTACCGGGGGACCTGAATCCAGGAAGGGGGGTGGCCCAAAGGTGCTGTCCGCGAAAGTTCCACAAAAAACAGAATGGTCAACGGGGGGGCCCCCACTGACACCGGGATGCCTCCCTGCAAGCCCCAGGGGCGGAGTTTCCCGGGGGCACCGGAAGTCCCCAATGAAAAGGGGCCGGAAAAACCCCCGCAATAGAAACCCAAAATGTTGGGAGCGCTGTAGCGTTCCTCCTGGGCAATGCGCCCCTTTTTTAAAACCGCATGGGGTTTGTCTTTTGCCCCTTGGGGAGGAAAACGGGGGGGCTTTTGAAAAAACAGGGGCCCAAAGAGGTAGCCTGGTCGGGGAGGGTCGCGTTGGAGGCGGGGGCTCTTGTTTTTTTCTGCAAAAAAATTTCCCGGGGGGGGCCACCAAAACAATTCGCCCCAAGAAGGAGGGCCGCCCCCAACTCATCCTTATCTCCGGAAGGCCCTTCCAAAACGTTGCCCCCAAGCCTATTTTTCCATCTAACCCAGTAAGGTGCGGAAACTGCACGAGTACTGTCCCACCGTGGATTGCCTGACGGGGAAAGGGCCGGACCGCGGGCACCCAAAGGGGGGGTGTGGGGACCGCGATGCCCGGCCCATCCCCCGCGGGGAGGGACCGGCCCCCAGCGCAGCAGCGCCCCCGACCCCTACACAGGTCTCTTTGTTTGGTGCAAAACCCATTTTTTTATCAGTATCATTTTAATAGGTGTTCATTTTTAATTTTTCCCATTCCACCTTTGTTATAATCCACCTTGCACTTAAATCGAAAACAGCAATTTTATAGTCACCACAGGTGAATTGAAAGTGCAAAAAAAAACCGTGTTTTATACGAAACATAACAAAAAATTTTGGGTTTTTGAATTTGGCGCACAAGCTTGTT
>JAODAL010042094.1:0-35204 GCA_025379985.1 Phyllomedusa bahiana | reverse complement strand
TGGGGGATCCCAGGCAGGTGAGTCCTCACAAAATTTTTACTCACTAGGCGTCAATCCAGACTGCAACTTTAGGGTATGGTAGGAACTAGCAATTGGCCCTAGCTGGCTAATTACTGGCCCTACCTGGCTAGTTACTGTGGGCAGCCCCAGCTACCTGGCTACGCGTTTCAGGCACAGAGATTTTTTGCCCTTGTTCACAGTTCAAGTAACATTCTAATTGTGTCCATTGAAAAAGTAAAAGGGGTGTTATGTGTATGTACACGTCATTTCCTTCATGTTAAAAACAATAACATATCGCTATTGCTGCACATTATATTATTAAGATAATTCTTTCTATATTTTATAGCCTGTTTATACAGATAAATACATTAATATATATATAGTAAATCATTTCTGTTGTTCAATCCTACCGGGGCTCTTGTTTCCAATGTGTGGATCCAGTATGCCTCACGCATGAAGGGCAAAACGCAAGAATCGCAATTGACAGAAAAAAACAAAGTTAGGGGGGGAAAAAAGCATAGTCTGTCTTACTCCAAAACTTACAGTAGAGAATATGACTTGATAAAAAAAGTTTTCTTTAAAAACATCAATATTCTAAGACAAGATCCCATACTGGCCAGTATAATAGATGAAGGGGTCACCATGGTAGCAAAACGCAGTAAGACAATAGGGGATACCATTTCTCCCAGCATCTTTTCTAGTAAAAATTCATCCAATAATTGGTTAACTTTTAAGGGTAACAACAAGTGTGGGAAAAAATTGTGCAAAGTTTGTCAATACATGAATAAAACAGACAGTTTTGTTGGACAGACAGAAAATAAAGTGCACAAGATTAATAGCTTTGTAAATTGTGACACGGATCACTTAGTTTACCTTATCCAATGTACGAGTTGTAACAAATCCTATATAGGCAGCAGCATTCGCAAGCTGAGGGTAAGGATCCAGGAACACCTAGCCGGCATCCGAAAAATGCAGATCACACATTCAGGTGCAGTAAGGCACTTTGTGGAAACACACGCGGGCGCACTCGATAGTTTCAAGTGTCAGGGAATAGAACGAGTTAACGTCCTTGCAATGGAGGTGACTGGGAACATCGAGTGCGCCTGCGTGAGGCATACTGGATCCACACATTGGAAACAAGAGCCCGGTAGGATTGAACAACAGAAATGATTTACTATATATATATTAATGTATTTATCTGTATAAACAGGCTATAAAAATATAAAAATATAGAAAGAATTATCTTAATAATATAATGTGCAGCGATACCGATATGTTAGTGTTTTTAAAATGAAGGAAATGACGTGTACATACACGTAACACCCCTTTTACTATTTCAACGAACACAATTAGAATGTTACTTGAACCGTGAACAAGGGCAAAAAATTTCTGTGCCTGAAACGCGTAGGTTTTATCTTTTCTATGTTTGTACCGTCTGCACTGTGATGTTTTGAATAAATTATAGCACTTTTTTTCACCGATTTTCGCTGGATCCTTTCATGTTTTATGTTTCCATTGAATTGCTGTGCTGGGCTCTTTGCCGGGAGCCAGGATTCCGAGCGCCGGTGAAACTACCTACCCAGCTGAGGACCTGATTATTATGCATCGAATGGAAGCAAGGTGAGCGATCCTTCACTCTGCATTTTCTGCCTTTACTCTACCCCTGCCCGGCCACAGCATGGCCCCAAACCACTGCCCCCCCCGAAAAAAAGTCCCGGGAAAAAAAGGATTTTTTGAACCACCATTTTTGGGTTGCGGCATTACTGGACCTTCCTGGGTCCCTCTTTTTAAAGTCTTCCTGAAATCCCTTGAAAATTAAAGGGGAATTTGATCAGTTTTTGTGAATGCCGTGTTTTGTGTTTAAACTAAAAAAACACATTTTTAAAATTGGATGGAAACTCACCCATTTTGTTTCTTTTTTTTTTTTAAATGTATTAAATGGGTTGTCTCACACGGGATTGCTACTCTTTTAAAGATCTTCAAAACAAGTCATTTTAAATATTTTGTCCATTAACAGTGTCCTCCTTTTTTCCTGTTTTTGACAGCACCTCACCCTTGAGCCCTTTTGACAATTGTGAAGAACAAATGTCTGTTAAACCACATTTTTTTTAATAGGCCTGTAGTATAGCTGCATTTCCAGCAAAATGCCCCCAAAAATTAAAAAACAGCCCCTTGAGCCACTTTTGAAAATTGTGAAAGAAAAAAATGTTGTTAAAAACCCATTTTTAAAATTTAAACCTGTATATAGCTCATTTCAAAAGAAAAAACCCCCAAAAAATTAAAAAACTGACCTTGAGCCCTTTGACAATTGTGAAGAACAAAGTCTGTTAAAAACCCATTTTTTAGAATAGGATCTGTGGATTCTGCTTTAAAAGCAGCAGACCCAAAAAAATTTAAAAATGACTTCTACCACTGTTAAAAATTGTGGGGAGAAATGCCCCTTAGAAGCCACTTTCGTTCCAAAGGCCCTTGATTATAGCTGTATTCACGCCTTTGACCCAAAAAATTATAAAAATGACTTCTCAGCACTGTTAAAAATTGTGAGGTAAAATGCCACTTAGAAGCCACATTTTTTTCCAAAGACCATGATTTGTGTATCTCCAGCACGATCCCCCAAAAACCATTGACAATGCAAAAATTAAAAAGAAAAGTGTAAATGGAATACGGTTTTGTCATAAAACCCCTTGGGTCTTTTAGATTTCCCTCACAGCAAAACCACAAAATGAACTTTTGGGAACTGAGAAAAAAAATTGCAGTAAAAAAATTATAATTAAAAAAAAAGTTTTCAAGAGGACCTTTCTGTTTAAGGGGAATGAAGTGACCGGAAACAAATGGGAGCCCAATCTCAAAAACCATGCCTGTTTCCTTGATGAAATCAAACGATCCACATTATTGGGAAAAAGCCGGTTTGCATTTGTCTTAATGATTTCCCTCCCGCTGTGTGAAGGTCCACTAGATATGCGTAGCTGCGGAAGGACAACACCTCTAGGGGCGTGGCGAGGGCTCGGGCCCTTCACCCATTTTGGATCCCCAGAATGTTTGGGTCCGGAACAATCCAAAAAATCGGGGGTTAAATGAGTAGCGTGCCCAGATTTAACGGCTCTGTGGGGTTGGATGTGTCCCCTGCATTCTGTGTTGGTGAGGTGGTAAATAAAGATTGCCAGAGGCCCCCATTGGCTTCTGCCACCTTCCCTCTGCTCCGCGCGGTACTTGGCACTCTTTGCTGTCAGTCGCTGACGTTTTTCCCACCGTGACATTTGAAGAACGTGAACGACAAACAGATGTCTCCAGTTGATCAAAGAAAGGGTCTAAATTTCCTGCATTTTATTCTATTTGGGTGGGGGAGGGAAGTGGGGTTTGGGTTTTGTACCGGGGACCCAGGGGGTGGCCCCCAGAACTTTTGTTCATTTTGATGGCCTTAATGCAAGGACTGTTGGAGGAAGGGCATCCAACACTCAGTGAGGAGGGGCCCTTTTTTTTCCCCAGCCTCGGGGTCGAGGCGCATAGCAAACTGATCTTCCTCTCTTTCTCCTCCCCCCTAAATTTTCGCCCCAAAACCTTTTCCAGGCAGGGCGTGGAACGCGGTGCCGGGAAATACCACCTCCCCCTCTCCCCGCTTCCTTGGACGGCTTTTAAAAACGCCCGACTTGCCTCAGATTTGCACCCAAAGGTGAGCCCCGCCTTGCACACCCCGGGAACCCAAACCACTGCCTAATGAAGACCGATAAATTGTGAAATGTTGGGCCTTGTGGTTCACGGAGAGAAAGGTCCGTGCCCCGTATCGGCCCGTCCCCTCCTCCGCGTGGGGACTGAGTTTCAGAGTGCCCAAACATCGTTCCAGAATTTAAGATACCACAATGCTCATGCTGCAAGGGCTTGTCCGACTGACCCTTTTGGTGGGTTTTTTTCAAAATGGCAAAGGGTGGTGCAGAGCTTTTCACCTGCCCCCCCTGGTGGCTCAACACCCTAGGTCCGCACCGCTGTTGTCAGGCCATGTGTCATTTGTAGGTAATGGCAGTGCATCTGCTGCCCCCAAACGCTGGAGCATTGGAGGGGGAAAACCAACGTGTTGCCCTCAACAAAGGACGGTTGACGGGGAGGCCGAGCTGAGCGCAAGCAGCAAGGCGGGCAAGCAGGGGGCGAACGGCGGAAGTGCGAAATCAACCTCGAGCCTTCCCCCATCAAAGGCTCGACCCCGGGTAGCTCTTTTGAAATTTTTCTTTGGGCTACAAGGGTTCATGACATTGCCAGGCAAGGGTTGCTTCAGCCTCCATTAAAAGGGGGCCGCAGATTTTCGACCGTTATCGCACACCATTTTCCTGGCAAAGGTTTTGTCACCCGCCCGCGTCGGTCCGTTGCGGAGAGCCCTCCACAGTCCTGACCCGTGTGTGGACGGTCTCCAAAACAGATTCATTTTTAACATGGCCCGGTTTCTTGGGCCCGTGATGCCACCAGAGGACCTTGGGGGAAAGAAACCCCGCCACCATCCTGCGTTTTGATGAGGGCGCCGACCCGAGAGCCAAACCCTACCCCCAGAGCATCCCCCAGCTCACCCAGTGAGTGTCACAGGATATAGCGGCCTTGGCCTGCTTACAGTCCATGTGTCGGTGGTCAGATGGACTTTTCCGGACACAGATGCAGACAAAGCGCTTGAAATTTTAGATACACGGGGTGGCCAGGGGAAAAAAACGGGGTTTTTTGGCAAAAAAAGCCTGCTCGGCATTGGATTGGGGGGGCCCCAAAGGGCCTGACATGGCGGAAAAACCCTCTGGGTCCACCGAGGGGAAAAGGAAAAATTTCCCAAGGCCAAAAGCCTGGCAATGCCAACATTCAGGGTTTTGGCTTTTGGGGTGGTTTGGGTTTTTAAAATGTTTCTTCTTCTCCCAAACCCGGGGAAAACAGAAGGCTGGGTGCTAGATGGCCCCTGTACGGCGTGCAGGCGTCAAACGGCGAAGGGAAAGGGGGAGATGGGTCTCTGGGGGTGCTGGGGTATGGGGGCGGTGGAGGCTGAAACGGAGGTGACCCTGATCGACTCTGGAGAGATGGGCAGGAGGAAGCTTGGTGGGGGCGAGGAGGAGGAGGCGGAGACAGAGGGTGTGACAGTGGTTGGAAACCCGGCATCGGTTGGCCTTTTTTGGCAAGTGTTTCCCCTTTCAACTCTGCATTCGCTGCATGTCTAAATGTTGTTGGTGGTTTAAAACCCCAAATTCTTACCCCTATTATGCATTTAAAGGCAAAAGGGGGCATATGAATCGCTGGGTGAAAAGAGGCTTGCTCAAAGAAGGCCCAGGCTTGGAGGGCCTGGCCTTTTTTCGGCGATAAGCGAGGGGGGGTTTCGCTGACCGTGGTGGCTGAATCATATCAGGGACTTCTGGACCGCCCCTCCCTTTTTGAGGCGGGACCAACTGCACTACCCCATGTCTTTCCCCCTGTCCATGTGAAGCGTCGAAAGCAAATTCTGTGAAAAAACCACGTTGAATCCGCAATGTCTCATCTCATCATAACAAGGTGTTGGGGTCCGACATTCTGCATCCAGGGTGGGGCTTCAAGCAAGAGGGGCTGCAAGGCTTGCCGAAAGGGGATTTTTGCGTTGACCGGCTTCCTTTCCCCTTATGGAATAAAAAAAAAATGGGGGTCAGAGCCAAAAAAAATCATCCTCTTTTGGCCCCTTGGCTTTGGAAAAGCCTTCGACCCCAACCGCTTTTGTCATCAAAGTTCTTCAGAAAAAGGTTATCCCCAGTGGGGTTACACGAGTTGACATTTGGGCTCCTTGCTTTATGTTTGGAGGATGTGATGATGTGATGACGACATTTGTGGCCGTGATGGGAGGGCGAGGAGGGGAAAAACTGCTGGATGCGGTTGATTAACCACTGAAAAACAGATTGGGACCTGTTTCAAATGAGATTACAGGGGCCCGACCCAGCGTGACAGGCCTGACGGTCCTTAACTGACGTCCAGGCTTGCGGTTTTTCGCCAGCACGGAAGGAGCACCTTCTCTCGTATCTACCTCCTTTTCCTACCCCCCTTTTTTGCTCCTTTCCCCCTGCATTTTGCTCCATTTTCAGAAAGATAAAAATTTTTAGGGGTAGGAAGGTTTTGGAACGTCCCTTATTAAAAGGGCAAAACAAGCTTTTTAAAAACCCTCTAATTTCCTACAGCCAACTAGGATTAGAAAAATGAAATTTTCTTGCGACTACCGTGACAGCGGTCTGGTGGAAGAACGTAAGACAAAATCAACAGAGTATATTCCTCCTTCATTCCCAGTGGATTTAACAAATGCCCATTAGGACTAGGAATTGATAGATTTTCAATTCCCCCCCGACTGTACAAGCGCTAGATGCTCCTTTAAAATTCTCACCTAAGTAACTAAAATCTGGAAATCTCAAATCAACTTAAGTCTAAATAGTTCACAGCTAAAAGCATAGCGTCTGTTGTGAGCTATAGAAACAGCTTCGCTAAGCTGTTTTGACAGAGACCGAGCACACTCCTCTCTTATTAACCACAAACACACTGAGGCAGAACAGGAAAGGCCTGTTCTTGTAAAACCAGGTCATTTAATTATTCCAGCAATCCAAACATTCACATCCCAAGTCATGACGTCGCACACCCAGCTCACCCAGCACTATTTCTGTTTAAGCTGATTGCTGTCCACCAAAATTTACAGCAGCGCTGAAAATGGCGCGATATTAATAGATTATGCGCAATTTTCACCGAAATTATCCGCGTGATCGAAAAATTCCGATCACCATAAAAACCGTGCCGATTTAAATTTTGTCGATAATAATTGCTCAACACTAAGTATCTACCTTTCAGATAGCTACATGTGTACACCTGATATTTACTATGTGTTCTATGTGCATATATGTTTACTTCTCTTACCCTTATCTTATTATGTGTGATTCATTTATAATTTTATTTTCAATAAAGTACTAATTATTTTCATCAAGTACTAATAAGTGGACCACTCACACACCTTCTAGGCATGAGGGTAATGGCAACCTTTATATCATACTTGCACAAAAATTTTTTTTGTATAGGGTGGCAATCTTACACAGAGTGTGTATATAGATATAAACACACACACACATATATATATATATATGTATATATACACACACACACATGTAAATTGTTATAATATATATATATATATAAATATATATATATATATATATATATTAATAGTATATATATTCTGTAGGACTGACACCCTATCCAAAAAATATATTTTTGTGCGGGTATGATATAAAGGTTGCCATTACCCTCATGCCTAGAGGGCACTGTGCTGGCGTAACGGCTTATTGGTAATTCAATTACTATTCGATTGGGCGGGTTGTCAAGTACTTTCTAAGTGCACAACACCAAAATTGACATCCCATACCTTCCATACTGGCAAACACAAAAGCTTAAAAAGGCGATTCCCAACAGAATACAGAAAAAACCCAGGGGAAGAACTTCAGTAGCTCCTAGGGGAGGGTGATGTCTGAAGTGCACCAGAAAAAAGGGAGCTCTCATCAGGGGTCGTATCCTCGGGAGATTACGTAACTAGGGATCACAAAGAAGCTAAACAAAAATGGTCCAAATTTTTAAATAAATATAAGTTTATTTTTAATTTGCAAGCTTCAAATTAAGCTTGCAATTTTACTTTGTGGTAAAACCCCTTTAAATGTTAAATTTGGGTTTTACTTTCTGAATTTTGGGGGCGGAAGAAACCCCCAAAATAGCTTTTTGTCTTTTTTGAGCTTCTTAAGTTTGCTGTGGCCTCTTGGTATTGAGTAAAGCGACAACATGGATCCAAGGCCAAAAGGTTTGTGCACACTTACTCTAAAACAATAAGGTGAGTTCCTGGAAAGGCATGAAAAACCAATTTTGGGTCCAAAAAGTTGAAAGCCAAGTCGGTTCCCACCTTTGTAGCTATGGAGAGTTAATCCCTACTATTCAGATTACAATATCTCAGAAATCGGGGCTATGAAATGGGATCGAACAACACCTATATTTTAAAACAAAAGGGGTTTCTTTTCCATTTCAATATGAAAAGGTTTCCCTGTGGAGAAAAAAAAATATATATAGAAATATAGGATGCATAAAGTAACAAAATTAATCCTAAATTTTAATCGTTTCAGAATGCAATAATATTTTTTTAAAATTGGTTAGAGATTAGGGGGCAGTTTTGAAAAGGGTTCAAGGAGGGGCCTTTTTTAGTAGAAAATTGGCAGCCAAGAACTTTTGCTCTAAGCAATAAGGGGACTTTTACAGAGGCATGATATTTAAGTATTTAGTGATGTCATTTAGGGATGTCAGATGCACACCAATGGCTCTTAAAGGGGTTTTCTCACTAAAATGACTAGCTTTCAACATGTGGGGACAGGTACATTAAATTAATACTTTGGTCTTTTGATATTGCCTTGGTCAGGAGATAAGATAAACCACAATAATTGATACTTGAAGGAAAAGGGACGAATCTTTCTTCTCTACAAAGAAGAAACTCAACACGACTTTTACTAAATACATTGCTCTTTTGATATTGAAAACCCCTTTAAGTTTAGAATGGTAAAAGACTGTATGGGGAGCCTGCAGATTTGTCCCAAGCCAGATACATTTATATATTATGCACTGAATTTCTCAAAGAAAGGAACCATAAAGTCGTCAGCGACACATACATACGTGGACAACTTGTTGGTCCGCCTTTAAAAAAAAACAAAACCCCACAATGGGCATGAATAGTTTTTAAAATTTCCCAAAAAAATCAATAAACTTGAATTTACGGAAAACTAACTAATGAAAATTAAACGTTGTGTTTTGTGGTTTAACTGAAAAATAAAAAAAAAAAAGAATTTAACTGACCTCGACAAAAACAATGACACCTTCAGACATCATTAAAAATATTTTGATCAGAGGGTTAACTTAAACTAAGTTGTGACCTGTAATTAGCATCACAATTGTTTTCAACCTTATCATCAATCAGTCTGCCTATTTGAAGGTTAAAAAGTTGTCACTTTGGGTTTATTTTGAGTTTCCCAAACATGAATCTAGTTATAGTTAGTACGGTTAAAAAAATACATATGTACATCAAATTCAACCAAGGGTGGGGAAAGATATGGCTGAAGAGAGGGGGATAGGGAATGTTTAAGCTTTGTTTCCTCTGTTGATGAAGACTGGAAACCCTATAGGCAAAACCCAATCTCCCCTAAATAAAAATTTAATTTTGCCCCCAAAAATTTTGCCATCAGACGGATCTAAATTTTATACAGCTACAAAGTTTTTAATTTTACTTAGAGAAAAATTTTCTTACCTTTCTTGAACCCTTAACTGTTCCTCGTCCAGCTCCTAGGCAGGCTATTCCACATATTAAATTTCTCAAGGTGAAAAAGGGTTTTTCCCTCTAATTGAACCTTTTTTGCTAGACAAGGGAATTCCCCTTGCTTTTGAGGGGGTTTTTTACATGAAAAGATTTTCCCCATACTTTTGTAGAAAATTTTTTATACTTCTTTAAATTAATCATGTCTTTCCCGAGTTGTCTTTTCTCAAACTAAAAATTTAATTTATTTTAACCCTTTTCCCTCAAAACTACATTCCCTTACATTTGGTTTTCCCCACTCGCACTTTCTCCATTCACTACATCCTTTCTAAAAAACGGGAGCACAAACTGAACACAAATTGCAAGTGAGGTCGACCAATGTTTTTTTACACGTAATATCACATCCGTTCCTTCCCATGCCCCTTTAATACACCCCAAATTTCCTGTGGTTTTTAGAGGTGTTTTAACATTAACATGTGTTTTGTAATCTATGATTACAAATCCCAATTTTTCTCACCAAAAATTCCCCCAGTTTTTTACCCATATATGCCTACAATTTTTCATACCCAATGTATAACTTTATATTTACCACTTAAAACCTCTTTTCCCCCGTGGATACCAAAACAGTGTGCCAGGTGTCTTGCAATTTACAAACATTTCCATAATTGAAGTTGCACTACTTTACATAGTTTGGTGTATCTGAAAAATAAAAACAGTGCTATTAATGCCTCCACTATATCATTAATAAATACATTGAATAAAAAGGAACCAATACGACCCCGGGGGCACCCCGCTTATAACCGAGACCAAATGTAGGAGTCATTTACACCACTCTCTGAGTACACCCGAAACCAAAATTTTAATCCTTTAACACTGTTATTTCTAACCCCATATACTGTAATTTGCCCAATAGGCGCTTATGAGTCACAGTGTCAAACACTTTTGCAAAGTCTAAAAACACTATATCCACAGCAGCCCCACTATCTAGACTTCTACTAAGCTTTTCATAAAAACAACAGGTTTATCTTCAACCCCTGTCCTTAATAAACCATGCTGGGAACCTTATCTATTATATTCAACCACAATTCCTTAATAGTCCCTTTTTAGCCCCAAACGTTTTCCCCACAATAGATTTTACTTACTGCCTAAATACCCTGGGAAAAAACCCAAAACCCTTTTTGAAGATGGGAACCTATTTGTCCTTTCACTAGTCTTAAAGGAAATTTAAACAAGAATCTCTAAATATCATTACAGTGGACAGAAGTAAAAGCTGAGCTATTTAAAATTTTCCCCTTGTAAAAACCTGGACCCGGGGATTTGTTCAATTAAAATTATTTAATTGTTTTTGACCATTTCCACTCAGCTTTAATCTTTATTTTTAATTGACTGAAACCCCCCAAAATTTTGCCTAGGTCCGGCAACATGTTCAGTGACTCCGTCCCATCAGCTACTTCTTTATTTTTTTATACAAAATGGAATAACTTTTAAAGTTTTTTTTTTCTCTGACCCTAGTTACCCCTCCCCCTTTCGTTTTTTTAAGGGGGCTTTTGTCTCAGACTTTTTTTTTTGGGATTTAATGTTTAAAAAAATTTCTTTGGGAATTTTTTTTTTGCTATCCTCTTTCTTTTTTTTATTTTTCTGATTTGATCACCTTTTTCAAATTTTATTATGCTTTTTTATTTTCAATACAGCTAGCCCTCTTTCTCCTCAGTTACTAAGGAAGCAGAGGAAAGTGTTGTCCCAGGAGATTAGAAAGAAAATGATAAACAAACATGTTTAAGGGAAGGAAAATGATGTTTATGTTACTACAGTCATAATTATTTTAGAATTTTAAGATATTGAACAAAACCAACCCCCTTGTTCCGTAAGAAGAAAACTGTTGCAAATTGAAAGATGAAAAATACAAATGATAACCAAAAAGCACTCCAAAACATTTGACCAAGGAGGAAAAAACCCCATCGAAAGCAAAAACAAATCTAAAAAAGTGAGGGTGGGAATTTTCCCAAATGCCTATTGACAGCCACAAACTTCTGGGGGAATGTCCTTTGGGCAGATGAGACAAAACGGGCTATTGGAACTCACATCCTCTAAATTCAAAACCAAAAGCATGCAAGCATACAAAAAAATGGCATTTTTATCTAGTGAAACATGGAGGGGGATACTTGGTTTTGGGGCTCTTTGCTACCTCGGCAAGGGTACGTGAAAAAATTCAAAAACATTCGAAAAGATAAAGCCCAAAAAAAACATTTTAAAAACATACAAAAATGAATAACAGCAAAGCATTGGACTATTCTGAAATGGCGTCTATGATCTCTGATCTAAACCTTATCAAACATCGTTAAGAATAAAAAGCTCTGGGGAAAAACACCTTTTCACACCTAAATAATTATTTGACTGTGTCGCAAGACAGGGATGGGAATATATAACTACAAAAGCATTTATTTCTCAAGGATTTTTGCAAGGGATTAGTGTAAGTGTATTTTCCTATGTATAGTCAAATAGTCTATGTGAAATTTGGGGGAATAAATATACAATACATTATCCATATCTTGGAGGCAGGGGAGAAACACTATCATCTTCTCTTAATGGATTATCCCGGGGAATTTTAAAACAATTTGGGTTCGCCCTTTTCGGAGCGTTTTTTTCCCCTAAGGACAATACCCCGATTGGGATAAGGTGACATAATAGATAAATTATTTAGGAATTGTGTTTTTTTTGTAATGAAAATTTTTTAGGGAAAAGGTTTATTAAAAGTTAATTTTATTTTGGGAAATTTTTTTTTGGGGGATATTTGTATATCCACAAATAGGCCCATGTTGGATTCTCTTTCTATACAACCACTTCGTAGACTACAAAATCACGATTCAAGCTCATAGACACTTTTATTCATTCACTTTATCTTGACACTTTTATAAACATCTCAGATTTTTTTTCATAGCAGTATATACAATGCATTTAAATATGTGGTAGTAAAACCTGTGGTATGTCCATATATATTATAATATACTCATTAGTTCCATCCATCAGTCCATTTAAGTCCATTTTTCAAACTGACAAACTTAGCTGAAAAGAGGGGTCAATCGGAGGAAAGCCCCTTTTTCAAGAACCCCCCTTCAAAGAACTTTCAAACGGCATAACCATTCATTGTCCCAGGATAAAGATTGATCCAGCGAATCCAAATAATGTAAAACTTAATCACTTTTATTGTTTGCAAATAAAACCAATACCTCCATTAAAAGACATGGCTCACTCAGGCATGGAGCTGACGTTTCGGCGATCCCAAGGTCTTAATATAGCAAGGACGTTGATGCTATGATTAAGGAGTTGCATCGTCCGAAAACGCGTCAGCCCATGCCTGATGACCATGTCTTTAAAGGAGGGTTTTTTTTTTTATTTGCAAAAAAAAAAATGATTAATTTTTTTCATTATTTTTGGTTCACTGGTTAAACTTTATCCTGGGACTTGGTGTGTTAGTTCTCTCTGAACGGATCCGGCGATCCCGTTATTGGTGCCGAAGAATGTGGTTGAGCTGACAATCTTTTCCACTAGCATAGCCATTCATTACCTTATCCTCTTATAAAAGCTTGCAGAATAAATCACCTGACCCTAACCTTGTTAACTATCAAATCGCTAATACATTTTTTTTACAAAAATGCCCTCAGGTTAAAGGCCTCATGTGACCCCTTAGGTATCAATGAGTTCAGCCTATGGATCCAATAGGCTTCACGTTGAAGCAATCGGGATTCAATAGTACCACTGTCTATTGCTGTAATCTCTTAAACTATGCACCATCGAAGTTCGCTTACCTGGTCTCGTGCCTCATAAAAGTGGATAACTGAGATCCATTTTTTACAACTTCTACATCCAGAAATTGTATTGTAGATTGGTGCCTAGTTACAGAGAATGATAGCAGAGTGTGCCGACTAGTTAAATATTCATGAGCCTGTATCAACTGCGCCAGTCCAGAGGACGAACTCGTTATCCACATATCGCATCCAGATGACGTGTATATATTCGCGAAACTGGGAGCTACAGGAGACCCCATTGAGGTCCCCTGTATCTGCAAGAAAAAAAGCATCACCAAAACTAAATTAGTTCTTACTTAGTCAGTACTAGATCCAATAGTCTCATCAAAAATGCTATGAGAATTAGACAGTGTAGGATCCTCATATATCAGCTTCCCTGACCGCCAACATCCTTCTTCATGGAGTATATACAGAAAAAAGCTCTTGATATCAAAAGTACAAAGCCAAGCAGTCTGTGTACAATCCATATTTTTGATCCTATTCAAAAATTGTTAAGTACTTCGTAAGCAATCAGCATCCTTCATCACCACTCTCTGCAAGTAGGCATCAACATACACTACCAAGGGCTATAGCAACAATTTCAGGCTAGATACTATTGGACAACAAGGAGGCGAGTGGACAAATTTATGTACTATGGGTACTAAAGAAAATATCAGTACACAAGAGTTTTTCTTAATCAAAACCTCCTTGGTGTAAATGGAAATCAAACCTTCCTCATGGGCTTTCTCAATTGTCACATCAATTACTTTTTAAAATAAAATCTTTGGTGGGATCCCCCTTGAATCTCCTATAGACCCTTCACACTGAGACAGCCTGAGCAGTTTGCTCATGAGAAGTGGACCAAAATACCTGTGGACAGATGCAGAAGTCTCATTGAGAGTTACAGAAATCGTTTGTTTGCCGTGATTGTCACAAAAGGGTGTCAAACTAAATATTAAGTTATGGGTTCCATCATTTTTGTTCAGACCAGTTTTTAATAGTTTGTTTGTTAAACATTTTCTGGTTCAATCACAATTCAAAAGCAATGTCTGATTTTCATAAGTTCATTTTTAGCAAACGTAAATTAAAATTTTGATCATCTTGGGTTTTTTTTCTTTTATGGAAGTGTACCAATAATTTTGTCCACATGTGTACGTGCATATTCAGCTATCCTGAAGCAATCATTTCCACATACTAAACATGCCCATGGAGTTCTGCCGCTGCTTACCAGCAGATTAGAAAAGGTTAGGTCTGATTTCCACACTGATAGCAAGTGCCAGTTCTCTCATCTTCTTCCCGCCAAAGTACGTGTATCAGTGCTGATTCAAAGCTCAGACTGCCCGCTGTCATGCCCTGCTAGAAATCAACTACAATGTTAACATCATGGTCTTCATCTACTGAACATTTAGCACATATCCGTCAGAATACTGCAAAAACCAAAAATAATCTAAGTACACGAAACGAAGAAAGAAAAAGAGGAAGATTCTGGCCTAGCAGGCCGCAACTTCAATTTCACTGCGGGCTGTCTCCAGGGCGTCAGCAAAGGAGCTGTATTAGTCTGGAAGAGGAGGGGAATGATATCGGAGCCCGTGAACATCCGATACTATGATACTGGTGAAATGGAGAAATTCCCAGCACTCCAAAAGGGTTGGAAAGGATTCGCCATGTGTCCACAGGACAGATGAGTAGAAGAGGATACTCAAAAGCTGGAGTTAGAAGCAGGATGGGCCCAGATTTAGCAAGGCCTTAAAGGGGTTTTATCGTTTCATCATTTGTCAGCCATTTATACTGGTTGCGAAGGAGAGCTTATGAAATGGAGGAGTGAGTTTCTCCTCCCAGCAGGAAGTGTCTTCACTCTGCAGACACGCAACAAAGTGTGCATGTGAGAATTCACTCTGTGTGAGGTGGGGGAGGAGAGAGGTTCTCAGCTATCGGAGACTAAGGAATCATTGGAAGTGAAAAGCTAAGTGTAACTCGATAGTATATATCTACATTTCTCGCTCGCTGTAAAAACTTTGTAATTAGAATGGGCATTTGACATTCAGGACTCTGGGAAAGATGGGTGATTTTTTCTCTCTCTCTATCACATATATCCTATATATCCTGTAGATTATTACACCTCTGACCTCTACAGATTTACAGCACAAAACTATATACGTTATCTGTTTGTGTTTACATGGGACTGCACAAGCTCTCTCTCTTTGCTGCAGGACCACTGATCGCTGTCAGTGAACGAATGCAGCAAACCCCGCACACGTGAACTCTCTCTCTCTGCCCCTCTTTCTCTCCCTCTCCTACTCTGTCTCACGCGCGTTCCCGAATACGACCGGTGGCGGAACTCATCTCCGTGCACACATGTCCCTGATCCCTCCCATACATAGCCTCTCCCCTGCTACTCCTTCTGACCTGCGTTCCCGAATACGACTGGAGGCAGGACCTGGGCGTTACCCGATCAGAGATCTCTCTCGCTTCCAAGAATTAAATAAACTGCCCATTCTCTTAAACCATAGCACTTTGCTTTTGGTAACCAAGGGCCTAAAAGCTTAGATTCATCGCCCCACCTGTGTAACTATGATCTTTGAAATGAGTAAACCCTTTTAAGACAACGTCTCTGACAACTTTTTGTAGTTAAATTTTGGATAAGTTGTCACGATAATATCAGGAAAAAGGCTGTGCCATATATAGGTTTCGAGGCCATCTGTTTTTTTCGAAACGTCTCTGACAGCTCAGTGATAAAGTTGTGGCAAAGTGTATTGCAGGGTTAGATTTTGAAAATATAGCCCAAGCCCTGAACATTTCACAGTGCACTGTTCAATCCATCATCCAAAACTGGAAGGACCCTAAACATGCAGACAAAGCTGCAATGGAATGGTTACAATCATAGCCCAGTCAGCCTTAGGGAGTCCTGTATCATTTTGTAACCAGAATACTGCCACCATGTGGTTGGATGATAAGACATTTATTCATGTTGTCAACAGAGAGGGACTGGACACCTATTTGTTTAAAATGCAGAGGACACTGTGGCCCACACTCACCAGCCAGGTGGTGGGGGTTAAGGGAGAACGACTTAGTTGTCATGGTCAAATGCGACCCTTCTGTCTCCATTGACATAGTCTTTCTTTTATGGAAGAGTAGCAAAAATTGTGTCCACATGTATATGTGCAAATTCAGCTATCCTGGAAGATAGTATGGTCTCGATGACAACCCTTAAGCCTAATAAAGGCTTCCAGGTGGTTCCTGACATCACCACTTCCGGCTGTGCCCGTAAAAAAAAAGTAAAAATAAAAAACACATTACAAGCACCAATCCCCACTAAAAATATATATATAAAAAAAAAGTACAAATGTTTGGCGCCACTGCATGCATGAGGACCTAGCCTATAACTCTGTCATGTTATTTAACCCTCAAGATGAACGGTGTAAAAAAAACAAAACAAAAAACAAAGGCAGAATTATGATTTTTGATCATCCCACTGGACATAAAATGGAATAAAAAGTGCCAAAAAGTCCTTTTAACTCCTAAGAGTACCAATGATAATGTCAGTGTATCCCTCAAAAAAAGCCCTTACATGGCTTCGTATAAAGAAAAATAAAAAAAAGTTAGTTTTCGGAGTAAAAGGACAAACTACCAATCCTTTTAGTATATACTGGGAAAAGGA
This sequence comes from Phyllomedusa bahiana, assembly GCA_025379985.1. NCBI lineage: Eukaryota > Metazoa > Chordata > Amphibia > Anura > Hylidae > Phyllomedusa > Phyllomedusa bahiana. The sequence goes on along the minus strand of JAODAL010042094.1, from coordinate 18,463 downwards.
AAAGACCCAAAAATAAAGGTGCCCGGCATATATTACATATTATACAAAAACTACCAGAACGAACAATATGCCTTCAGGCAAAATGAATGTTAAAATATAACGTTTACTGATACATAATAAAAGGAGACCTAACCGGAACCTAATAAACACTACACACTAAGTACAAAAATATATAATGGGGTACCCGTCCCAACAAGGGCGAACCCACACGGGAACCTAATCTACCCAACCCTAGAATGAGCCTACATATAACCAATGACTCCTAAAAAGTAGATGCTCACAAAAGGAAAAAATTGCCCATCCTTATCTGGCAGCAGCCTTACCTACATTGGATCTGTATTACAGTCATTGGGACCTTGATCCATCATTATCATCATATCTAAGGGAAGTCATTTTTTTTTCTCTCTATTCTATTGTTCTTGTTGGCTTTGACCGCTGTTGTATTTGTTCCCTGATGAACCCAGGTAACTTCTGGGGGAAATGTGTCATAACTTATATTTGTGGTATTGATGAATGTTGGTTTTGAAATCTCTATCGGCGGAATTAAAGCTGCTTATATCTCGTAAGCCGGAATTTACCTCTTTTTAGCCTTCACACAGGGTGCTGTGTGTTTGGCTTTGTTGTATATGTATCATGGTCCACTGGTTATTTGAGGTGTGTACTGTATTATTATCGGCCCTACATTTCCTTTTGTGAGCATCTGCTTTTTAGGAGTCATTGGTTATATGTAGAGTCATTCTACGGTTGGGTAGATTAGGTTTCCATGTGGGGTCGCCCTTGTTGGGGCGGGTACCCCATTATATATTTAGGTACTTAGTGTGTAGGGTTTATTAGGGGCCGGTTAGGTCCCCTTTTATTATGTATCAATAAACGTTAAGATTAATTTTGCCTGAAGGCATTTTGTTTATTTACGGAGTAAAACTAACATGTCATGCATAGTGCACGGTGAGCGCTTTTAAAAAATTTAATTAAAAAATACTATTAAGGATTGCAGTATTTTCTTCACCCTGCCTTTCAAAAAATGGATTCAAAAGCGATGAAAAAGTTCACTCCCCAAAAATGGTAACAATATAAATGTCAACTGGTCCCACAAAAAAAACAAGCACCCATACAGCTCTGCACACAGAAAAATAAAAAAGTTATGGCTCTCAGACTAAGGTGATGCAAGCACATGTTTTCTTTTTTGATTAAAAGCGATTTGTGTAAAAGCAGTAAAACATTACAAAAATATATAAATTTGGCATTGCTGTAATCATATCGGTCTGGTGAGTAAAGCTTGTGTTTCATTTATATCCCACTGCTGTAAAAAGTAACAAACACTACTAGGATTGCTGTATTTTGTTCATCCCACCCCCCAAAAACCTTGATAAAAAGCCATCAAAGCATCATATGAACCCCAATATGGTACCAATAAAATGGCTACTCATCCCGCAAAAATCAAGTCCTTACACAGTTACGTTTCAGAAAAATAAACAATGTATGGCTGCCAGACTATGATTTTTTAAAATTTCTACAGTGTAATAGTAGTAAAACATAAACTATAAAATTTATATTGTTGTAATTGTATCAACCTGCATAGTAAAATTATCATGTCATTTATACCGCATGGTGAATACTGTAAAATTGAGCTAAAAAAACAATAGCAATGCCACATTTTTTTTCCACATTTTTACAACCCAATGCTAAAAAACCACCCTGGAGAACACCTGTGGGCCCGAAATGCCCAAAACACCCCTAGATGAGATCCCTGAGGAGTCTTGAATCCAAGATGGGGTGACTTCTGGAAGGTTTCTCAATTAAGCCACTGCTTATTCTTTAGTCAAGCTCCTTTCTCAAGCTTCTCTGAGAAGCTTGAGAAAAGAGTCATGTCCACCGAAATGTCACAGGGGTGGAGCGATGAGGGCTGAATGAGAAAGACACACTTGGAGTTTTAGCGGTACGAAAGCAAGCTGCTTCATGAACTTGAAACAAATTGAATTACAATCTACAAAGACAGAAGGTTACATTTATACTTACATTTGAATACTTTGTATCTGTTGTAATGACAGAGCAAAATATTAAATGTTGACTAAAGAATAAGCAGTGGCTTAATTGAGCGGCATACTTAATACTGAAGAAGTGATTCTAAAGGGTGGGGGAACCCTTAAAATGCAGAATTCATGTGACCAGCGTCCATAAGCGAAAGGTGTATCTGGAAACTTTCTGGTTTAACCTGTTCAGGTACTTTGGGGGCTTTGCAAATGTGACATGGCACCCACCAAAATCTGCGTTCAAAAACCAAATCGCACTCCCTCCCTTGTATACCCTGCCATGTGCTCAAACAGCAGTTAACACCCATATCTAGGGTATTGCCGAACTTGGAAGATATTGTGTAATAAGTTTTATAGTGTTTTTTTTTTTCAAGATTCTATCACGGTCCCTGGACATGGCCGTGTTTCTGCTTCTGTCCTGTCTTTACACCAATGCCTCTGCTGTGAACTGCAGACGTGCCTGTGTTCCTGTCACAGATCCGGTTCCTTTTGCACCGTGAACTCTCCTGTTGCCGCAGCTTACCCATTTGCGGTTGCTGTGCGGCTTTTCCCATGCTGGCCATGCTGCTCCTTCATCCTGGCTTCTGCCCTATGTCCTTGCTGCTTTATATTGGGCAGTGGTCAGATTATGCGCTTAATTATTCCCACAGTGTGCAGCGGGGTTGGGCTTCCTCGGCCAATCCCCTTTCACTGGTGTGATTATAAGCCTGCTTCTCCCCACACTCGCTGCCTGATCTTTGTTGTGTCATGTTGGTGTCCTTGTGGAATCCTCCACGGTGTTTGTTGGTCTGTTGCCATGTGTCTTTCTGAGTCTTTGTGAGTTTCCCTGCCATGTTCTTGCCATGTGTCTGTCATTATTGTCATGGTCCATGCCGCGGTCCCCATTCTGGGCCATGGACATGGTAATATTCCTGCTTCTGTCCTTATGCTGCAGTCTCTGCTGCAAACCGTGGACGTGCCTGTGTTCCTGTCGCAGATCCGGTTTCTGTTGTGGTGCTGCTGTCACCGAAGAAGAAAAACAGAGGGAAAAAAAAGGAACCTCCTGAAACAAGACCTGCACATAAACTAAGAAACAGAGGACAGAAAGCCAGTGGAGTCCATGGCCTGATCCTACTGTAACGGGTGAACAGGTAAAGCGGATAGTGGACCCACTGGACCACTGCTGGGCTTGCTTCGAGGGGGTATAACTAAGTGGCCATTGGGCATCTTCACAGAGCCTTGAAGGTAGGGACAGCTTCCCTGACAGCCGCAAGGTGTGACCAAAGAGCAGTCCCCGGCAATGGCAGCTGACCTGACAGGTCAGAAATGCCAATGTTAGGCACTAATATAAATAAGGACAATGATACAACAGACAACTAAGAACCACAAATTGATCAGGAGCAAGGGCAGGAAGTTCCTTTTATGCAAACAGTGTCACAGGTTAATTGGCAGGTAATTCAGTACTGTCTCTTTAAATACTCGTGTACTGATTTGTGCGCACCCTAGAGAGCGATTGTGCATGCACAGGCACCCAGAGCGGAACAGGAATGTGGCGGGGAACAGCTCTGAAGCAGAGACAGGAGCCATGACAGGTGAGTATAGCGAAGGAGCATTAGAGAACACTGCAGCAGCGCCCAGAACATGGCCATGCCCGCGGCTCAGCACGGAAGCCAGGGCATGAACCGTGACAGTATCCCCCTTCCGTCTGGGCAAATCCAGTTCCCTGAAAAGAACCTGTGGTAACCATCTCCTCCTCGGTATCCCAAGAACTGTGTTCAGAGGACATGTCAGTCAAGTCCTGCTTAACCTCATGGACCTGGGGAGCAGAACCAACAGAAACGGTAGGCAGGGGTAGAGGTGGGCAGGATTAAGAGATGACAGTCCCAAGGTTCTTCTTGAACAGGAAAAATAGCAGCAACGGGCATGGAAATGGGTGGGTGTGTTTGAGGCAGTGTGAGTGGCAATGCTCACCCCATTGGACAACTTCACCTGTTTTCCAATCCAAGGATGGGCCGTGAAGATGGAAACATGGATGACCAAGCAGGACGGGAGCAGAAGAACTGTGCAGGATGAAGAAGTAAATGTCTTGGTCTGACTTTCAGAGACATAGGCTGGGGAGACATGAAGGCAGAATTTCTCCAAGTGGATGAAGTTCTCAGAAGAAGAACCCGGAGCCCAGCAGAGCAGGACCATGGCTTAGAATGGAGATCTCGTCATGGACCGTGACAGATTCCTTGTGAAAATGAAACATTTTCAGCTAAAACTGCAGAATGTTCGAAAAAAAAAATTCATTTTCAATGCTTAAATACAAAAAAAAAATTGTGAAACACGTGAGGTCAATATACTCACTACACCCCTGGATACATTTCGTAGAGTGTAGTTTTTAAAATTGGGTCTTTTTAGGGGTGTTTATTAAAGTTGAAAATCTACAGGAAAAAGGTTTTGAACTTTCACCTAAACTTTGCTTTAATTTCTGTGAAACACCTAGAGGGTAAATAAACTTCCTGAATGCTGTTTTGAATACTTTAAGGGATGTAGTTGTCTTAGATGAAGTCATTTATGGTGACGTCTAAACTATTTTTTGTGATATAACCAGGTCTTACACGCAGAAATTTTTGAACTTTGAAAATGGCAAATATTTCCAAATTTTCATGACATTTTGCTATTTTTCATAAATAAACAAGGATTGTATGGACAAAAATGTATTACTAACTGAAAGTACAATATATCACAAGAAAACATTCTCTAAATCACATGGATAGGCAACAGTATCAAAATGTTAGTACCACAAAGTGACACATCAGATTTAAAAAATGAGGCTCTATCAGAAAGGTCAAAACTGACTGCATTCTTAAGGGGCTAAAGACTGGGCAGTTGCAAATTTTGGTAATAATGCACGATGGGATAGAAATCCAGATTTCCCTTTCAAAAAAATCCATAGACCAAAAATTTAAATAATAGGTAGGCAGTCTCAGACTGGCCCACAGAGGAGACCCCCATAAGCTCATGGGCATGGTGGGCCCAAGGAGTGCATGGCAGGCCTGGGACTGTTTTTCAGGGAGAAAGGCAAGGAAAGAGACAGAAAGCAAGAGGCTGCGGTTATGTACATTAGCTGTAGGGTGGAATACAAGAATCATTAACGCTGATGGGCCACAGAGATCCCACTGACACTGTAGATAAGTAACAAGTCAGCAATGTCAGTAAACAAAAAAACCTCCATCAAGACCAAAGCAATTTCTTATACATTATACAATTCATATTCCAACAGTATACCATCAGAATGACACAAACAACACAGATCAATAATGCTTCTATAAAAAGACTCCTCTATTGATAAAAGAAAACAGTTTCTATTATGATGACATACTGATGTGTCTTTGTCAGAAAAGCCTGCATATACTTTTACTGAGGTTTCACAACTGCAACTGTTTAACGTAAAATACGCATATTCAAAATATGTTGGATAGAATAAACTAAGGGTATGTTCACTTGTCTGATTTTGACACTGTATTCGGCATTGTTTTTGAAGAGATTCCTTGCCCAAAACAGCATAAAAAAGCCTCCAAAACCCCCACGTTCATTTTCATTGATTCCTATGTAAAACAGCGTTGTAGTTCACACACAACAAGGTTTTTATGCACATTTTAGGCTCTTCTTTGGATGCTGAAAAAGAAATGTCATGTCAATTTTGAAGTGTTTTCAACATTGAAAATTCTCAAAGGAATCAATGGAAAGAGTTAAAACCTCATCCAAAACCTCAGCGCAGTTTTAGATGCATTTATGGGTGCTGTTTTGGCCCTGGTTATTCATTTGTATGGGTGTTTCAGAAGGAAAACAATGATGGAAAACCTTGTTCAAAACTGTCTGAAATAGCACTTTAAAACCTGATCCAAACCTCGCTTTTGAGGTGTTTTTCAGACGTTTTGATGTGGATTCAATATTCAATATTCAAATCAGCCGTGTGAACATACCCTTAGTTTATTCTAAAGGTGTCTACCTAGAAAATATTAAATTCTCCATTACAGACCAAGCTAAACCGACAAAAATCTTAAATAATAGCTCTCTATGTTACGATGACCTAGGCTCTGACCGTTCCCATATCTTTTGGTCATTATTTTACTTGCATATTTCTGAGCCATATACAAAAATATAGCTATTAAGCCACTTCCCTATTAAATGAAATTGCCTTCAGTACATCAGCAATCTTACTGTTCATGCTGAAAACTGATTTAGGCTATGTTCACACAGCTTATTTTGGGACGTACTGCGCAAATTACGGGCTGAAATCTGTCCCAGTCATTACGGTAATCCACAGTTCTCATAGAAAACTATGGATTCCGTCTCCTCTGTCAATTATAAATGGCGGTATAAGCCACTTGGATAATGAATGTCTATGGGGCCGCTGAGCTAACGGCCACCCCGCCCCGCCCCTGCTGCCGAGCACACGGCGTAATTGCGGGCGAAATCCGTCCCGCAATTCCGCTGTGAATAAGCTGTGTAAACTCGGCCTTACTTTGAAAACACATTGGGCCTTATGTATTAAAACGGTCTGGCAGAAAGACTCTGTGTTGCCCATCGGAACCAACCACAGCTCAGCGTTTAGTTCATATATTGCTCTGGAAAAATAAAGGCTGAGCACTGATTGGTTGCAACAAACAGTTATACTGCTAGACAGTTTTCATACATAAGGCAATGGGTATCACTGATCCTCCTCCTGTACATTATTGCACAAGGAGTGACTGAAGTACAATAAAAAAAGGTTAGGAATATAAAATAGTGTGAATTGAATATATCGATTTGATTTCTGAGGTATACTGGAGATGCACATAGCCATCAAGATAACAGATTTATGCTTAAATGCTCAGAAACACTTCTATATAACATATCCTTTAAGGCTATGATAAGTCTGACATCGAAGCGCATGAGTCCTGTGCTGTAAGTTATCCTTTTCATTTAATAAAAAGCTGGTTTAATAATAGTGTATAAAGTTAAGACAGTGTAGGCTAAGTAGTCTAAGAATGTACCAAATTTATCAATGAGACCCATGTTTTACCTATGGTGACTCTTCACACACTGTTTAAATTTATCTATCTATTGGTTAGCAGACTTTAGGTCAATATTTGTGCCAAACACAAATTTGGTGAAAAGCATGTACACTAGTTTGTTGTTACACATTGCCTCTGTTGACGACTAAGCGTCCATGATGTTGACCTGAAAAGCGTAGATTTTTGTGCTTTAACTATTGTTGTTTTTTAATGCTGTTTTTAACCAGGATCTAAATAAAGTGCGTTTTTTAGTTAATTGAACTTGGAGTGCTGGAAGTACACATTTACTTTGAATTTGGCATTGCCTCTGTTGCAATAGTAATTTTGCCCCGTTGAGATATTTTTCAAACCCCAGGAATTGACACATGAACCAGGGACCAATCTTCCTTCCATACAAATAAGAAACTCACTCCAGCAAAATAAGTAGATTTAAGAATGTAGCCCATGTCTAGAGTCTCCTCTATATGAGTGGACAGAGTTTCAGTCTCCACTAGAGATGAATGGTGGACTCTGCCTTTAGGAGTAGCAAGTCCCAGCAACAAACCAACTCAACAGTTGCATGGTTTGTATGGAGGCAAGATCTCTGCTTGTTTCTCACTACAAACATCTACAAAATTGAGATATTTCAGAGGTTTAAAGGGATTTTCACACTACAATGACTGGCACACAATTGTCTCTAGGTTACTGCCCACATCTCCTTTCCTGATTAGACAGAGAGCAGGGAGTGACGTCACCAGGGTCGAATAGAGCAAAGTCATTACTTCTAACAATATTAGATTGTTTAACTTTAGAAAAACAATTGTTTTCTCTCCTGAAAGGTCAGTAGTGTTGTTTCATTACAGACTAAATCTCCTGTAGTCATCTCACTGTAACAGGCTTAGCTAGGAATAGCTGAACGAACTGAAATGCTAATCACTAGTATAGAACCACCCACAGCCTGAACAAGCAGTGTGAGTTTGAAGCTGCCTGTAACTCTGTGAAACAGCATGATGAGAAAACCCCTTTAAGTTTAGAAATGCAGTAGAAGAAGCAGTGTTTACCTAATTGCAAAACCTTCTCACGCGCAAGTGATCAACCGGATGTCTGGTGAGCGTAACCAGGAAAGACATATCAGTAGGGACCTCATGGTTGTGCAAATAACATAGAATTAAATCGGATTTTCATGGTTGCAGGCATGGTTACACATTTAGAGAAATTAGATTCAGCCTAAGGCAGCTTCTCCCACTTACCTGACTAATCCAGTAATACATTTTTAAAAGGAATAAGAGAGAACCAGCACAATACAGAGTTATAACAGGAGATGGTCCAGAAATGTTATTTCACAGGGAACACAAGTATTTACTAAACAGACATGTCAGGAGATATCACAGCTCCTTCTAACGTGCACTTGTAAAAGCATTCTAAGGTCATGCAGTTTTACAAATATACAATTTAGAGTACCTAATTGGTACAAGTAGGAGTCAGCAAGGGTGACGTTTAAATAATCAGGAATTGAAAGCAAGGTGGCTCTATACACATAAAGAGTACAATATATAAACTGTTATGGCTCTTACAAGCAGTTTTTAAAACGTAACCATAAAGAGAAGTGATCAGTAAGACCAATACATGGGGTTAGAAGATTGCTGGACTTGGTGGTGACATTAGATTAGTTGTGCAGATATACCCATGAATGAGAGAAAATAAGGATCAGATCAGGTGATAGTGATGGGAGGTATAATAGGATATTATTCAAGTAGTACACTACAACTGTACAGACTAACACTGATCAGCCTTGAAGGGGTTTTATGCCTGGTTTGTCCTGCTTCAACTTTTAATGTGTTCAAAAGGGTGTGTGTATGATTTGTTTGAACTGCATATCATGTGACCAAGCGGGCTTGACATCGCCATGCCCCCCAACCCCAAGTGTTCTCACTCTAGTCAAACAAAGCCTAGCAAGTAACTACAATGCAGCAAAGTGGTTAGCATCCCTGCAGGACCAAAACATGTGGATTTTTTTCTCAATAAACATATCTGATTTTGGTTTCTTTTTCTTTCTATTTAAAGGGGTTGTCTCAATACGAAGATCATAGTTTAAAATGAGGGGACCAAAAATGTAAGCATGTACATCCTTGGTTACCATTAGCAAATTGCTATGGTTTAAGACAGGGGTCCTCAAACTACGGCCCGCGGGCCGCATGCGGCCCGCCGGGGATTTTTATCCGGCCCGCCGCTGCCATCCGCCGCCGCTGCCGCTCGTTGACATGTCGCACGGCACCGGCGGTGGCAGCAGCGGAGCCGCAGTCCTCCTATTCACTGGTGCGTTCGCTATAAGCTGGCCCCTGCCGTTGCGCTGTTCACGATGCCTCCCGTCACTGCCCACAGCACCTCCCATACGAGGGGAGGTGCTGCGGGCGGTGACAGGTAACATGAGAGCCATCGTGAGCAGCACAACAGCAGGGGCCAGCTTCGGGGGGGCGGACACTATGGAGCTGATGGAGGTGCCTGAGGGCGGACACTTGCAGTATATGGGAGGTGTCTGTGAGTGAGTGGTGGAGGGCGGACACTCTGCAATGTAAACATTGCAGAGTGTCCGCCCTCCTCCACTCACAGACACCTCCCATATACTGCAAGTGTCCGCCCTCAGGCACCTCCCATCAGCTCCATAGTGTCCCCCACCCACAGTCCGCACTCCAGGCGCCGCTGAGGCTGACTTCCAGAGCAGGATGTGAGGTCAGTCCTCAGCATTCCCGCCACAGGAGAGAAGCCATGAGAGGCAGGGCAGGAGCCACGGAGTGCCAGGGCAGAATCCTCCCTCCGAGACCCAGGGCAGGAGCCATGGAGTGCCAGGGCAGAAGCCCCCCTCCGAGACCCAGGGCAGGATCCCCCCTCTCCTCCAGACTCAGGGCAGGAGCCCGCCCTCTCCTCCAGACTCAGGGCAGGAGCCCCCCTCTCCTCCAGACTCAGGGCAGGAGACCCCCCCCTCCTACAGACTCAGGGCATGAGCCCTCCCCACTCCTCCAGACTCAGGGCAGGAGCCCCCACTCTCCTGCAGACCCAGGGTAGGAGCCCCCACTCTCCTCCAGACTCAGGGCAGGAGCCCCCACTCTCCTCCAGACCCAGGGTAGGAGCCCCCACTCTCCATCAGACTCAGGGCAGGAGCCCCCACTCTCCTCCAGACTCAGGGCAGGAGCCCCCACTCGCCACCAGACAGGGCAGGAGCCCCCCACTCTCCTCCAGACTCAGGGCAGGAGCCCCCCACTCTCCTCCAGACTCAGAGCAGGAGCCCTCCACTCTCCTCCAGACTCAGGGCAGGAGCCCTCCACTCTCCTCCAGACTCAGGGCAGGAGCCCCCACTTCCCCCCAACCTCCGAGTCAGGACAGGAGCCTTGAGACAGGAGCCAACTTGTCGGACAGAGGTGACCACCTTTTTAGAAGCCCTATAATTATTATGGATTGTAATGTGCTTTCCCAGTCCCTGTTGCATGTTTAGCTTTTCAGGTGTCTGGGAAAGCTGGGTGAAGACGTTAGTAGAGCTCCCAATGTCGGACACATTTGTTATAGATTCCACAGTTTTCCCAGGTGACAAGTTTGTCTCGTCTGCAGGTGATCTATTCCTGGCCCCCCTCCCTGATTATTCCTCAGCACACTTGTCATCTGGGAGAGCTGGAATCTATAACAAATGTGGTCAGCATTGGGAATTCTACAAATGTTGTCATGGTGAGTGACCAGCAATGCTGCATATACCGATACAAATCCCCTGTGGGTAAAAGTGAAAAAAAAAAGTGAAACACAAAAAATAAACACGTACACTGCTCTTTTCCCCTTTACAAACACCCATTACCCGAAAAAAGATCCAAAAATAAAGCAAGCATATTTGGTATTGCCACGTATGTAACAACCTGCCCTATAAATCTGTCATGTTATTTAAACTGCACGGTGAACGCCGTAAAAAAGTCAGAATTGTGATTTTTGTTCATCCCTCAGCATGTAAAATGGAATAAAAAGTGATCAAAAAGCCATATAAATGCCAAGTGACACCAAGTAAAACGTTGGTTCATACCTCAAAAAAAGTCCTTACGCAGCTCCGTATACAGAAAAATATAAAAGTTATGGCCATCAGAAGACAGCGATGCATAAATAGTGTTTTACACAATAAAAACTTTTTTATTTTAAAAAGGCGCTTCAACATGAAAAACTATATAAATTGGGTATCGCCGTAATCGTATCGACCCCCAAAGTAAAACTTTTTTTTTTTTTAACTATATTCCGGCCCTCCAATGGTCTGAGGGACCGTGAACCGGCCCCCGGTTTAAAAAGTTTGAGGACCCCTGGTTTAAGAGAACGGGCTGCTTTATTTGTGCTTAGCAATGGTGTTTGAGCTCAGGTCGGGTTACATCCCGCCAATGTATTACTGTCTGATGGCTGAGTTCTGTCCTGCCCAGGTCGCTGACAAGGACGAGCAGGCTATGTCGATGCTGTGAACAGGTCATGGACGGGAACAGGCAGGGGCATGAGGACCCAGATGGGAAAGAATGTACAAGCAATAGCGTGCACAGTCAAGAGAGAGAAAGAGAGAGAAAAAGAGAGACAGAACGGAAAGAGAAAGCACAGCAGTCCCATGTAAGATGTGCAGACTTACAACGGCGGACCCACATAAAAATCATGTGCAGTCCCACATAAAACGGAAAGAGAAAACACTTCGGTCCCATGTAAGATGTGCAATCTAACATCAACGGACCCACGTAAATTGCATATGCAGTCCCACATAACACGGAAAGAGAAAGCACAGCAGTCCCATGTAAGATATGCAGTCTTACATCAGCAGAGCCACGTAAAACTTATGTGCAGTCCCACGCAAAACAGAAAGAGAAAACAGCAGTCCAATGTAAGATGTGCAGTCTCATGTAAATTACATACAGAGAGAACACAGCCATACTGTGCAGGCCCACATAAAACAATTTTGTGACACAGATGTGCAGTCTCACGTAAATCACTTTTGTGCGTAAATCAGAACCAGAGAACACAGCTGTACACATCAGTCCCATGTAAGGTGTGGAGTCCCACGCAAATAACATACAGAAAGAGAACACAGCTGTACTGTGCAGTCCCATGTAAAACAATTTTGTGACACAGATCTTTAGTCCCATGTAAACACAAAAAGATAAAGGTAGAGGTCAGAGGTGTAATAATCTGCAGGATATATCACTGTGGGTGTCTGCAGAGAGAGAAGATACTCCCTGCTAGGAGGAGAAACAAAGCTCCTCCATTTCACAAGCTCTGCTTGGCAACCAGCATAAATGGCTGCCAAATGCTGTAATGAGACAACCCCTTTAAGTGCACTGTTTGGCTAATTACTAAAGAGTACAGGGGACAGGAGTAGACAGCACCTGGGGTTGAACACTTGCTCAGCAGTGAGTGTGTGTGATTACTAGGTAGGAAGTAGAGTGACAATAGCTGCCCGATTGAAGAGGTGATGTCGGAGCATGTGCGGCCAGGACTGAGAAGCTCTGGTCAGTGGTTGTATCTCCTGGAGACGAGCTGTACACTATAGATCACTAAGGTAGCTGCTAAAATAAAAATGGTACAGAATTTTTAATGAAGATGAATTGTGAAAATGTTTATTATTTAATTTGTAAGCTTCCTACATCAATTTTACTTGGTGGTAAAACCCGTTTAATATTAAAATTGACAAAGTTATTAAATTGTAACAAGATAATCAATGCTGTTAATACATTTGTCAAGGAGTAAGATACAGTAGGTAGCAAGTTGTTAGTTCTTGAAGTTGCTTTTGTTTGAAGCAGTAAATATCGTCAAACATATTATTATTATTATTATTATTATTATTATTTATTTTAAAGCGCCATTGATTTCAGGGCGCTGTACATTCAAGGGGGTTACATACATTACATAAGTCAAACGAGTACAGTGATAAGGGATAATGACAATTGGCACGACAGAGGGAGAGAGGACCCTTCCAGCGAGGGCTTACAATCTACAAGGAGGGGGAAAGAGACAGGAGGTGAGGGGCAGACATGTCTGTTGAGGAAGTAGTGACAAGTTTAGTGAAGGTTATAGGCAAGCCTGAAGAAATGGGTTTTCAGGTTGCTTTTGAAGCTGGTGAAAGTGGAGGAGAGTCTGATGTGTTGGGGCAGTGAGTTCCAGAGTGTGGGTGAAGCACGGGAGAAGTCTTGGAGATGGTTGTGTGAGGAGCTGATAAGGGGAGAGCAGAGGAGAAGGTCCTGTGAGGAGCGGAGAGTGTGTGAGGGGAGATATTTGGAAATTAGGGCAGAGATGTATGGAGGGGAGAGATCATGGAGAGCCTTGTAGGTCATGGTTAGTAGCTTGAAATGAATTCGCTGGGCAATGGGAAGCCAGTGAAGGGATTGGCAGAGGGGAGAGGCAGAGGAGTAGCGAGGAGAGAGGTGGATAAGACGGGCAGCAGAGTTAAGGATGGATTGGAGGGGAGCGAGGGTGCTAGCTGGGAGGCCACTGAGAAGGATGTTGCAGTAGTCTAGGCGGGAGATGACAAGGGCATGGACCAGCATTTTTGTAGTGTCATAGTTGAGGAATGAGCGGATGCGAGAGATGTTTTTCAGGTGGAGGCGGCAGGCAGAGGTGAGGGTTTGGATGTGTGGTTTGAAAGATAGAGCAGAGTCTAGGATTACCCCAAGGCAGCGGACTTGCGGGACCGGTGAGAGTGTAGAGCCGTTGACTGTAATAGAGAAATCAGGGGCAGGGGTAGAGTTGGATGGTGGAGAGATGATGAGTTCTGTTTTCTCCACATTTAGTTTTAGGAGACGTGATGAGAAGAAGGAAGAAATGGAGGACAGACAGTCAGGGATCCGGGAGAGTAGAGAAGTGACATCTGGGCCGGAGATGTAGAGTTGGGTATCATCAGCATACAGGTGGTAATGAAAGCCATGTGAGGCTATGAGCTGACCGAGACCAAGACACATTAGAATTTGATTTACTTTTATTACGGCCTAATTATAATGGCGCGATGACTATGTGGTGCAGGGGAGCAGAGGAGAGGACTAGAAGCAGAGGTAGCCCCAGCTGAGGCTGCCACTCTGGTCATGGCGGTTAACACTCCATCAACCGCACCTCTCATGCTCCCCTAGCACCTGACACCAGTGAAGAGAGGGTCTGCATGGTGGATGAAGGTGGTAGTTGTTCCCCGGGCCCACTCTCGTATTGGTCTCTCCCTTCAAGCGCCTGCTCTAGATGGTGTGGAAGGTGCCCTTGGTGTCCAGCGCAGCAATGACAGGTAGGAGACAAAGGGTTAACAACATCGGTGAAGGCCTGCTTTACTTACCATGGCTAGATGTTATACACACAGCAATGTATTACAATTAAAGGTTACACTTCATCTCACACTCAGTCCAAGCCACTCAGTAAACTAATGCAGAGCAGTGATTCTCACAAGTTAAGTCCCTTGCATAAATGCCTTCCAGAATTGAAATTTCGGAAAACTTCACAATTTTTGCGGTATTGGACCAGGCCAGAGGCTTAACTGGATCCCAAAGGCCACAAGGTGTGGTGGGACTAGAAAAATGGCAAAGAGTTGTTTAGCATACAGTTGTTTTTTGTGTTGTTGTTTGGAAATACACTAGTTTTTTTAGGTAAAACTGGGAGTGGATGAAAAAAATGGAGCGTAAAATTGTGGACTTGGACTTGTTTCTTCTGTTAGACCCACTTTTTTAACCAAAAAATTTCTTTAAATTGCTTTAAAAAAACAAAACAAAAAAAACCAGTCAAAATGAATCTAACATAAGAAAGACGTACAAGTCTTTCCTGTATATTTCCTATTCCTTTTGAATATACTCCTGACTTAGCTCAAGTAAACCATAGAAAAACTGCATCGCTTTTCCAAAATACACAGTATGTTAGGGGATTTTCCCAATTCTGTAAAATCCTTTAAAAGACCAGCTCCTAGCTTGCTACAAGCCAGCCTCAGAGAACAAGAAGATGGCCATGGTTTTGCAGCTCCATTTATGTCTATGGAAGTTCCAGACACAGGCTCAGATTGGCCCACTGGGAAGTTGGTATGCCCGAATCACTGTAACTATGGAGGAACAGAGAGCAGATAGCTATCGTCTCTCTGTACTGCAGACTGAATACTCCTGTGAGCCTCTGGCTCCCTGAAGTAAGCGGCACAGGACACATAATACAGCGAGGTTCTCATGCCTCCTGCACCAATGTATCTCTTAGGCTGAAAGCACAGGCCTAGCAGATACCGGGAGCAATGTCCCAGCATCATCATGCCACTCCCATCAGATACTAGCCGAGCGCGTTCCTAATTTTTTCTAATCTGCCATAAGGGTTCATATCTATCTATAGAGGCCCTGGGTGGCAAAACTTCTTACTATGCCACTGCCCATATCTGATTTTGCCTCTGATTCTCCCTTCCTGCCCCTTTTAGGCCACTGGTGAGGTTTTTGGCTGGCTGAATCATGGTGCAAGTTGTAGTAAGGGCATGTATGGAACTGCTCAGTTATGTGCCTATTTAGGACATGTGTGAATCACTTGGTATTGTGTACAATACAGTTTTGTTCTGTATACTGTATTATCGGGTAAAATACATGCATTTATGTCCAAGAGGCCTAAAAATTAAAAGGGTAATATTTTCATGTACAGTAGCTGTAGGGTGGGTCACTAATTTCAACTCCCCTGGTGGGCCTTAGATCCCCAGTTCGACACTGTCCGGACATATAGACAATGCATTAGGGTGTACCAATATGGTGATTTCACTACTTCCTGGAAGTAGTGAAGCACAAAACATGGCGGAGATGGAAGCCTTCACAAAGCTTCCAGCTGCCATGTTAAGTGATCAGGACACTGCGATCTCGCTGCTAATGCCCTGATCAGAGTGAGAAACTGTGTGTGGCACAGTTTCTCATTCATTTAGACACTGTGACCATGTTTGCATTGGTGTCTAAGGGGTAAATAGCGTGGGATGGCAGGGTCTCCATCCCGCACTGTACCCAGTGTCTGTTAGCTGCAATTAGCGATCCTGATACAAAGCCTCTTACCGACACTGTGACGTAAGTTTACGTCCAGTGTCATTAAAGGTTTGAAGAGGTGTTCTTATTAAGCTACTTTACAGAGCCACAACCAGTTTCAGACTCACATTTCCTAGTTAAGCTGTGGGTGGTTCTATAGTAGTAATTGGCATATTTACTCTACTATTTCTAGTTATTCCTGTTACTGTGAAATGAGTGCTGGAATTGTATAAACTGTTCTACACAGCTCCTAGAATTAAAACTTGTCATTAACTTAGGTAAACAATCTTCTGTGCTAAAGATAAAGACTCAGCAGGGAGTAACTCACCATGGTCAGACAATGGGAGCTTTTAGTAATCAGATAAGATAAAGACCAAAGAGAGGTTGTCAGTAATCAAGAGAAACTTGTGTACATTAGCAGTAGATAAAATCTTCTGAACAATTCAGAACCAAAACAGCAATGTACTTGGTAATAGTCCATTTACCTTTTCCTACAAGGAGAAGTGGGTTCCTCATACGTACCATCAAGTTTTTTTTCTTCTTGGGAAGTCAACCAGTTGAAGACCCCCAAGAACAAAAGCGGGCATCAGGGCATGAAGTTTGTTTATCTGTGCAGAGGAACTGTAAATTTAGAAAAGTACTGTATATTAGATGACATTAACAAGACACTGTTTTAGAGAACAGAGGTTTTTCAGTGAAAAGGTGTATATAAGAAATTAAAATAATGAATGGATGCATCAAATTTGAATATTTCTAAAAAGCTCTGAATGAAACTCTTCTCCCCTATTTTTAAAGCGAAAACCAACGCATGTGGTCATCAAAATAAAGACTGACAAAGAGTTATGGTAGTTTTCATTTGCTTCATCTTCATCATTGCTCTAAGTTCAAGATCCCTCTTGGATTAGTTATCGCCCGATGTTAGAAATCTAGGAATCCACCTTGAATTTTGAAAGTGATCAACATAGTTTCAACTAATGAAAAAATTCTTGCCTTTCGAGCAGGAAGGGCTCATAAGTTTCTAGAGGCCTGGTCAACATGGTTGGATGGTTATCCAGGTTTGAAGGGATAACATCTTCCACAAGCAATATCTGGTTCTTGGACAATAGAGCTATGGGACTTCCGGTGAGGGGCTACTGCTGTGACTCCCCCCTCCTCCTCTCCTTTCCCAACCATTCTGCATTAAGGGCGACATGTATGATCGGGAGTTGCGCCTCACCGATCCGAATCCCCTGTCAGACGCAGTGATGCAGTGTTAGGCGCAACCTTCGCCACTTTCGGATGCGCCTAACATGAAGGGGCGTGCAATGGGCGCGGTGTGGGCGTTCTGGGGCGGGACGCACCACATTCGAATACTCCGAGACATGCATGATCGCGGGTCGGCAAAGTGAGGCGTATTGCAGCGCTCGACAGCTCCGACACGCAGATCTAGTTGAAGCTGGTCTTAATGAGCCAGAGCTCTATGAGATAAGTAGCTCACCCGCTGATTGGCTAAACAGGAGGAGCCCCTCTTCCCCCCAACCAATCACAGTACTAGAATATTTCCCATAGACAGTAAAAATTTTTGGGGGAAACCCTTTATCGGCCCTTCTTGCTCCATCAAAATAGCGCATACATATGATTGGTGGGTTCATACTCCCCCGGTCTCAACCAATCAGCTCTTTTCTGCCTTTTTTACTGTATTTTTAACTGCCCGCCTTTTTATTTTTATTTTGGGCAAAACTCTCCATAGGGTTTTAATGGTTCATGTCGCTCCCATTCTGATTGGTGGTTTATGCCCACCAATGGAAAAAGCTTCAAAAATTTAATTACGTATTTCCCGGGAATTTTTTATATCGCAATTCCCCGAGTAGCCCTGGTATGGGACAAACGCGTTGAGTGATTTTATTTAGTTTGGGTTTTAGAATTTTTTGTCTTTAGGGAATTTTTTACACTAATAAAAACTATTTTTTTAAAATACCCATGCCACCGGGGCTGGATTTCATTTTCCCCCATCCTCCCTAGCTACAATGGGCAAAGACTCGGTCTATTTGGGGGGGATACCAAGCCCCCCTAGCTCAACCATCCTTTTTTTCTGCCTTTTTTTCTGTATTTTGAAGTCCCGCTTTTCATTTGATTTGGGCAATACTACTCCCTAGGTTATAAGGGGCACTGTTGCTCCTTTCTGATTGGTTTTTTTTTGCCGACCCAAGAGAAAGCTTAAGAATGGAATTTTCTTATTTTCCCCGGAATTTTCATTATCCAAAATTTCCCGATGTTGCGCCCTTTACGTTCGTGTCATCTGGCTCTGGCGCGGCGAAGGCCGCTGCACCTAACTGCGGCCTTACTTTTTTTGTGGAAAACTGTTTCCTTCGGGACTCAATTGGGAAACCCGGCCCAAAGCCGTGGCCCGGAACTTTCCAGCATTCTGGGTTAATCTCACTCTCAGTGA
>JAODAL010042093.1:0-35204 GCA_025379985.1 Phyllomedusa bahiana | reverse complement strand
GGGTGACTTCTGGAAGGTTTCGCCTGTTCTACTACTTTGGGGGCTTTGCAAATGCGACATGACACCCACCAAAATCTGCATTTTAAAAGCCAAATAGTGCTCTCTCCCTTGTACATCCTGGCATGTGCCCAAACAGCAGTTTACACCCACATGTAGGGTATTGCCGAACTTGGAAGAAATAGCGTAACACAATTTTGGGTGCTTTTTTCCAGGATTCCATGTAAGTATTAAACATTTTCAGCTAAAATTGCAGTTTATTGGAAAAAATTTTTTTTTTTTTTTTTAAGAGCCTAACACTAAAAAAAAAATGTGGGAAACATCTGTGGGGTCAATATACTCACTGCACCCCTAGATATATTCCTTAAGGGGTGTAGTTTCCAATATGGGGTCTTTTTAGGGGGGTTTATTAAGTTTTCGCACCTCAGGGTGTCTGCAAACCTCAAATGGCGCCTAAATAAAATTGTAATGGAAATGAGACCCCAGAGTCTGGTAGGTGCTCCTCCTATTCTGGGGCTGGTGTTGAGCCAAATAGCGCACTAGGGCCACATATGGGATATCTCTGAAAAAGGCAGAATCTGGGGAATCAATATTAAAGAGAACCTGTCACATAGTTTTTGCCCCCTGGCTGAGGACAGAACAAGCTAGTGTCAGACCTGCTGTTTCCAGTGCTGTGTCCCTTATTCTGTAAGATGCTGTGGTTTTCATGTATTTAATGCTCAAATCTGCAGTTTTCAGCCAGAAGAGTCATTCGAAGAGTCCTTCAGAGTGTCAGTTTTTTCAAACCCCGCCCACCTGAGGCTAACCCCGCCCACCTCAACTGACAAACCTATTACTTTGAATAGGTAGAAACATGTGAATAACTGTCAGTGGGCGGAGCTAGCCTTTGGTGGGTAGAGCTAACACCTGCTCATGAATAGGATTTAAGGGGTAAATGCTCTAAAACTACAGCATCTTACAGAATAAGGGGCACAGTGCTGGGAACAGCATGTCTGACACTAGCTTGTGCTGCTCTCAGCAAGGGGGGCACAACCTATGTGACAGGTTCCCTTTAAGTTGCATTTACCTGGTCACATCTACTGTATTCCAGTGAATAATGAATAAAAATTGAAAATCTACAAAAAAAAGTGAAATTTTGAAATTTCACCTCCACTTTGCTTTAATTTCAAACTACCTAAATGCTTTTTTAAATACTTTAAGGGGTGTAGTTTCTTAGAAGGGGTCATTTATCAGGGTATCTAACATACAGGCCCCTCAAAGCCACGTCAGAACTGGACTGGTCCATGAAAATATCTATTTTACAAATTTTCTTGAAAATGTGAAAAATTACTACAAAATTTCTAAGCCCCTTAATTTGGTTTAAAAAACGATGACAACCTACAGTAGACATATGGTAGATGCTAGTTATACACTATTCTGAGTGGAATAACTATCTGTCTTACACACAGAAATTTTTGAACTTTGAAAATGGCAAATTTTTGCTAATTTTCACGACATTTTTCAGACCAAAATTTCTTACTAATTTAAAGCACAATGTGTCACGAGAAATCAGTCTCTGAATCGCATGGATAGGTAAAAGTGTCAAAAAGTTATTCTCACATAAAGTGACACGTGTCAGATTTTAAAACCGGGGCTCTGTCAGGAAGGTCAAAACTGGCTCCAGCTGTAAGGGTTTAAAAGAGCAACATATTTAGAAAAAGTCTTCAATTACCTGTCTCTTCATGTTGAACGCTAATCATTGTAGTGAGAAAACTCCTTTAAGTGGGTTTGTTGAGAACTTTATATAGAGTAACACAGTGTAGAGGTTATTCCTGTAGGTTTTAAACGGAGGACTTTAAATACAATCTCAGACAGTAGAGCCGAGGGGATTAGAAAACTAAACATTACATGAGTGAGGAATACATACTGTGTAGTAACACACATTGCATGGTACATTGAAAGCTGCCTGACTTTATATAAACAGCAGTGAGGAGGATAATCAGTGGCAGTTTATGACCTTTTCTGTGGGATGGGGTATAAAACATAATATAAGGGCAGACTAGAAGGAACATGCAGTCTGTCAATCTTCTATGTTTTCTAAAATGCTGCCACCAGATGTTAACAGTCTATAAAAAAAATCTTAGAATTTCTACATATTTAGGGTGAAGTGAATGTATTTTGGTGCCAAAACAGCATATTTTTGTGCACATTAGGGGCGACATGTATGAATTTTGGAGTTTAAACGCCAAATTTCATGTGCATAATATTAGTCTAGAATGCCCCCGATTTATGAACCCGCTCTACTACATTTCTGGCTCTTTGAAAGTGATCTGTTCCAGCAGTAATGCACCTAGAAATTCCGTAGCGAAGTTATAAATCTATAGCTTTGTACGTTTGTAGTGCGCCCCGCATCCCGCATGCCCCCGTGCGGGACTTTTAAATATGTAGTGAACGGGACTGCGCTTGATATCGGGCTGAAAGATGCCGCAGCCCTGTTCATATATGCCGCCCTAGTGTTGGGGTTCAGGGGTACACTGCATGACTACTGCTGTCCAAATTGAACACTGATTGCCGGCATGAAGAAATGACATCAGACACAGAGCTGATATGAGTTCCTCCTCAGTGTGAAGCAGACCCAGAAGAGAGAGCCTTTATTACAATACAATGGTTTTTTACAAACTGGCTTCAGGGCGTGGCTAAGTTCCTTTGTTTCTTGCAGTCTTCAGGAATGTGGCACTAGTTGATTGGTTCTCCAGATATGGTCATGGTTTCCACCCAGGTCCATGCTGGCACATGGTGGGGAGTGGTTCAGGAAGCAGGCGCCATCTTGGAATATCTCTGCTGTTCAGCTAAGCTTATATGTGTAATAATGTTTTTGCACCACAAACTTCATTACAAAAGCATTAGAAATATATATGTTTCCCTTAACAATCCCCCCTAAAACATTATTACACTCTGACCCTGAGTTTGTTTCACATTGTTTCTTTCCCTAATCTAAAATCGCCTGTGCCTGCCAAAGCTGGGCAGGAAAAGGGATGTGGATGCTTCACCAGGTTTGAGATGAGCCAATCCTATGCGAGTGACCCCCCTTTGTAGTTGAGCTTTCCCAGCCTTGACAGGCCCCTATTCTTTCCCTTTTAATCATCTGGATCCTAATCTTGGTCACGCCCTTTAAATTCATTGTTGCTAAGTGCAGAAAACAACATTGGCCACGGTTATAGGCTGAAAACAAAAGTGAAAAAATAAAATAAAAATAGTTCTGTGTGTAAAAGATCTCTCTTTAGTCTGTAGAAGTCTTATATCTTCATAGACTGTAAAACAACAAGAATGATAGGACTTGGGAAGGAGTGCAGACATCAGAGCCCCTTGGCTGTATCAATGCCGGTGCAAACGGGGCGGTCAGTGATCAGTGCTTGGCGCAGACATGGCGATCAACACTGGCGCAGACGTGGATCAACACTGGCGCAGACATGGCGACTTGTGCAGACATGGCGATCAACACTGGCGCAGACATGGCGATCAACACTGGTGCAGACGTGGTGGCTTGTGCAGACATGGCGGTTAATGCATCAGCTCCTCTTTGCGGTATCTTTTGTTGTCTGTGGCAGCTCCTGGCACCTTCGTAATCCCTCATCTCAGTCTTCGGGCTCCTGGCCCCTTGGCATGCTAAAGATGAACTTTGAAAACAATCTTGAATCCTTGCAGGTAATAAATTGTCCTGTAGAGTAAGTGTGGCTGTGCGGGGGTGGGGTGGACATGGCACTCTGTTTAATCTCAATCACATATACTCAGTCACATAAGAGCAGTAGAATAACCTGCTCTCCTCCAGTTTGATCTTCAAAACCCCTGCAGTGAATGAATGTCCAGTAATAAAAATTAAAAATAATTAAAAAAAGAAACTCTGCCCGTATTGGCCTTTGAAGCTTTCTGACACAGCAAGAATGTACTTCAGAATAATACAACTTCTCCTCACATGACAATGTAACTTCTATGTAAATACGATTCCTATAAAACTCATATAATATCAACATAAAAACACAAAGAACAAAACAAATCATATCATCCTTCTCACTCTGTAGCGCGCAACATATCAAAACATTCTCCTATCACTAAATTTTCTAACAGCCTTTCTCATGTTTCTTATTTGTGTGATGCAATATATATACATATATTCAACATAATTCAGATTTTCTTTCACAATTAACATTATCTGCATTGGCCTAACCTGCCCTTTCCAGATCTAAACTTTCATAGAATAAAACCCTTAAACACTTTCTATGTCATATAAACATATAAACTCTCATACACCTTATATGAGCTCTAAAGTATGTCGCTGTGTTGTATCCTCCGATGGCTCATATGACTTTTAATAGAAACAAATTAACCTAAACCTCTTATCATATAATTAACTCTTGATCAGTCAGTCACAGTATTGTCTTAAACTCTCTGCTTTTGTTAGGTAAACTGTTTTGTGGTCTTATCTGCAATTGCAAACAATGCTAAGGATTCATGAATAGGGATTTACAGACATACAAACATTAATCAAACACAAACAAAGACAAGGACCCAATTCACACAATTCCACACTTCTCCTCTCAAAGAAAAATTAACTCTTTATCAGCTGGAGCTCCAAACAAAAAGGAAAAAAATAAAACAAAAATGATCTTCTAATAATGACTGCGCAGTTGTTTTTAATCTGGTTGAACTAAAACCTTTACTAAAAAGTAATAGAGTGGTAGTTCTACCAAAAAGAAACCCAAAAAAACCTTTAAAAAAAAATTTATATATATTTCTTTATATGCCCCGGGGCTTTGTTTAACAAGTGATGTCACTGAGGTCTTTCATGAGATCTCCGATCACTAGAAATCTCTTCTTTACTCCTGCAAGTAAACAGACAATTTAATCACATCCCCCAGAGAGACATTTGGGGAAAGGAAAAAAAAAGTATTTATTAGTAGGCGTCCGTCGTGCCCTGCTGGAAACTGGCTATATCATAAAAAGCAACCCTGAAATAAAGGTCAAAAATAAAATGTGCACACAATGCAAGATATTAAAATGAGCTCAGTAAATACCACGTGGATTTTTTTTTTTTTTTTAATTTAGTTGTAACCCAATTTATAAAGACGTCTACTCCAATATGTTACTCTTATAGTCAGGAAATCACCTTCACCATCATCTGACTTAAGGAATAATTAGTTCATTTTTCAAATCAAATATATCAGATTAACCACCTAAAATAAAGCACAAGCATGTCAGTGACATTATAAAACAGTAACATTTCCTATATTCAGTTCATTAAAAATAAGCAACAATGTAAACCTTCCAGCTTTCCTGTAACTACATATCCCTGCAATATAAGGAGCTGCAAAACTGTTCTCATATATTAATGACCAAAGACAAGGCACATGCAAAATTATAAATTATACAATAGATGCAAATTTATATACAAACTGATACTGATATCCTTCCTTGGTCTAACAGAAACCTAGCTGATACCCTCTGACACAACTATCCCGCTGCACTCTCTTATGGTAAGCTTAGGGGCGGAAGGGACAGGATCAGATGACTCATCAGGTGATGAGGAAGTGACTGGAGTTGTGGGAGTGAGAGAGGTAGTGGGAGGGACAGAGGCACTGGAAATGTTTTGGTACAGGAAGGAGCAGGATTTGGACTTCCTCTGCCACATGCAACACAATACTCAGCAGGGGGCGGATTTTGCTGGCCACAATTGGGACACTCCCAGCACTTAGAATCAGCTCCATTATAAGGTGGTGGACATTTTGTCAGCGGACAATACTTATAACCAAGAACATTTCCTTTCTTATCCCTACATTCAGTCTCAGACCACCCTTCTTTTGATATCTCTTCAGCTGTCTTTTTCCAAGCTAATGCAGCATCTAAAAGCTTGCTATCGTCAAAGCCTCCCCTGTTGTCTTTCACAGCTAAAGCTCACAATTGAGTTGAAGTCTACCCTCCTGGTGAAAACCACACATGTTCATTAAGTTTTTAAGCTGCTCTACATGGTGCTTTGCTTCTTTTCTCTACATGCTTCTTTTCTTTGCTCCACTAGATCCTGCGGACTGGCTGAGCCCTATAACGGGCCGTTTTACCCCTAAAACTTGAGGAACCTAATCATATAACGCTTATTAAACACACACGTCCTAGCGTACCTCCCTCTCGAGCTACCGGTTAGCTGGGAGTCCCTGCTGCTAGAATTTTACCCCTACTCTGCAATTGGCGCTGTCCTGATCTAGCTAGAGTCTTGTCTAGTCTGCAAATGTCAACATCTCCTCTGTGTATCCAATCTCGCTAGAACTTCCTCTAGTCTGCAACCAGCAACATGTGCTTCAGTCTAGCTAGAATTTCCTACTCATTTCCTAGTCTGCAACTGACAGCATCAAGCCCAATCTAGGTAGGATTTCCAAATTAAACCCCGTGTGTCAGTCCTTGTCCGCAGGATCTACTAACACAGACAGTGGTCAGGCAGGCTCGGCAGCTGGGATCAGGTTCTT
Source organism: Phyllomedusa bahiana (assembly GCA_025379985.1). Taxonomy (NCBI): domain Eukaryota; kingdom Metazoa; phylum Chordata; class Amphibia; order Anura; family Hylidae; genus Phyllomedusa; species Phyllomedusa bahiana. The sequence goes on along the minus strand of JAODAL010042093.1, from coordinate 28,716 downwards.
GAGACAGTACAGCGGGAACGCTCTGCGCCGACCAGAAACCCCGGGCTGACCAGACAAACACCCCGACCCAACCTGGAACCGTCCAAATACACAGGCAAGCTTCAGATTTCATTAAGAAAACCAGTAGACTTACCGTGTTTTCAAGTGGAGGTGATCAGTCTCCCGTTTTGAACAGTCCGGGGTAAGTCCAGGTGGTCACCTTCAGGTCCCCCAAGGAAATGCGTCCCGTCTGGTACTGCCCCACTTACTGGGCGCCAAATGTTGGGGTTCAGGGGTACACCGCATGACTACTGCTGTCCAAATTGAACACTGATTGCCGGCATGAAGAAATGACATCAGACACAGAGCTGATATGAGTTCCTCCTCAGTGTGAAGCAGACCCAGAAGAGAGAGCATTTATTACAATTACATGTTTTTTTACAAACTGGCTTCAGGGCGTGGCTAAGTTCCCTTGTTTCTTGCAGTCTTCAGGAATGTGGCACTAGTTGATTGGTTCTCCAGATATGGTAAAGGTTTCCCCCCAGGTCCATGCTGGCAAAAGGTGGGGAGTGGTTGGGAAAGCAGGCGCCTTCTTGGAATATCTCTGTTTTTCAGCTAAGCTTAAAATTTTAAAATAATGTTTTTGCACCACAAACTTCTTTAAACAAAAGCATTGAAATATAAATGTTTCCCTTAAACACTAGTAGTGTAAATGCGCCTGAATTTTATAAAACCTTTTCTACTGCGGGTCATGGGATTTAGCTTTTTTTTGCTACAAAGCGAAAAATTCGGGCTTTTTAAAGGGGGTCTACCTTTTCCCAGCAGAAAGGCACCTGGATTGCCATACTAAACACTTTAAATGTGAAGAAACCAAAACATTTTATTTTTCGAAAACAACCCAGCACGCCCCCGAACCCCCAGTGCTTTAAACAAAGTCCCGCGGGACGCTTTTTAAATGGCCAAAAACGGGAGAGCGCCTTTTTTAAAATTTAGAGTGATTTTGGTTTGCGCTTTTTTTAAGGGCTGAAAAAATGCCAGACTTCTGTCGCAGCCCCCTTCATGTCGCCCATAGTGTTTTGGTTTGTGGCTTTAATAAAACCCAGCATGCTGAAGGTATGATACCTTTTAAATATAATTTTCAAAAATGCCTGGAAAAAAAACTTGTTCAAAATGACATAAATTTAGCACTTTGGTGAGTAGTCTATTTGGGGTCTCCAAGGGACTTTCCAACATTTCACAAACCCCTGTACATCGGGGTTTCCCTCGGGGTTTTTCTCTCTTTTGTTTGCATGCACGGGTTTGCCAGTAAATCTGCTTCAGTCACAAAAAGAAAATTGTAAAAAAAGTCATTGGGGGGACAAAAAAGCTTCAGGGGGGCACGGGGGACAGTGGTGAATAAACAGGTGAGCAGTGGAATTTATTTTTTTATTTTACTGCACTGGCCTGTACAGGGTTTAGGACAATCTCAGACAACCCCTTTTTAATGACCAGGCGATTTTTTTTTTTTTCAAATTCAAAAAAGAGCTTTATTAAAAAAAGTACAAATACAATCGAATTGCATTCAAAAACAAAGATCCCCTTCTCTCTAAACATCACGAAAAATGCTTTAACAGAGATCCGACAGATGGAGTTTCAAGAAGGCTTGGAGAAAAATTAAAAGCCAAAAACCTACGTCAATAAAACATAATCGGGTCGGGGTGGGTTCCTAGTTTTTGAGAGTCCTTCAGAAAGGAGAGTTTTCATAATCAGATTCAATGATACACAGGACCGGGGGGCCTATTTTTTGACAAGCAAAAAAAAAATTAGGCACATTCAAAACAAATGCATAACGGGGCTGGAGCTCAAAAAAGTAATAGAAAAAAAAAACAAAAAAACCCCCAAAAGAAAAAAGGGGGCCCGGTGGGTCTCAGGGGGAAAGAAAAGCGGTTTTTATAAGGCCATCACTATCTCCAACAAGAAAACGAGGCGAGCCAAGGGGGGGGAAAAAGGGGCACCCCACAAAAAGGGATCTGTTAGATCAAAATGACGAAGACTAACCAGCCTCCCAAAAAATTTGAAATTGCCCAAATTTTAAAATTTTGGGGGGAATCGTTTCAAAGCTTTTCCCAAGCGCGTTAAAACCCATGGCCCTCTCGCAGCAAGAGGAACAGACGGCCCACTTAAAACCCCCAATAATCTCGGGATGACCTTTTTTGCCCCAAGGGGGAAAAAATAAGATAAGATGAGACCTGAGAGCATAGGTCGGGAGAGGGTTTGGGAAACGGGGAGCAAAACGCAGGATGTCGCAGCCTCACCCCTTGAAATTTGGGAGTTTTTAAAAGCTTAAAATTTGTACCAAAAAGGGGTTTGAATCTCGGGGACCCCCAAACCAAAAAGGGGCCCTTTGGTCCCCCACTTTTGGCTTGACATCCCAAATTGTTAGGATCCCGGGTAGAGGGAAATGTAAAAGTGCCGGAACTCTGTCCAAAGCGCGTAAAAATTTTTTTGGTAATTGATTTTTCGGGGCTTTTACTGAGAGGGTTACTTTGGGGAGAGGGGAAAGGGAATATTTTCCCCCAGCCCTTTCCGCCCGAGGGTTTCCCTCCCAACTCCCCTTCCAACTCCCCTAAAAGGGGAAAAACTCCCCACGCAGGGGGCGTAATAAACCTTGGGACCCTTGACAGAGCATGTGCCCCAGGGGAGCCCTGCAGACACCACCCCTTCCAAAGGGCAAAAGGGGGCCTGGAAAGGGTCCAGGGGGGAATTGGGGAGCATATAGACTTCAAATCTGGTAGAAATAAACCTAGAAAAAGTTTGTTGTTGTGGTGTCACCCACAAGTTTTGGGGTAAGTTTTAAATGGAGGTCTCAGTAAGAAACCTTTCCAAAAAACTATAGAAGGGGGGGAAAGGGCCCGAATACCCCAATCACCGCCGTTTCCCACTGATTTTGGGTACGGGGTCGGGTTACCTATCATAGGTGTGCAGGGGCCCCTCCTGGGCTAAACAGAGTCTTTTTTGATGGAAAATTTCCTACAAACTAAAATAGAGGCCCAACACCAATGGACCCCGGCAAACAAGTTTTTTTGGCAGATCGGCAGCGGGAAACCAGGGAAAAGCTGACACGGGCCCCCCGTAAATTAGCAAAACCAAAACTGTCCCAAATTTTTCTTAGATAGTAGAAAAAAAAAAATTTCCCCAAAAAACCCTGGGGCCATTGATTTGAAAAGTAGTATTTTTTGGGAAGATCGGGGAGGGCGAGGCCCCCCTTTGTCTTGGGCCTAGGGGAGGAAAAGAAAAGGGCCAACCTGGGCTTTCGGGGCCCCAAAAAAAAAATTTTGAAATAAATTTTGCAAGGGGGCCATGAAAAAGGCTTAGGCAGGGGTCCCCAGGCCCGGTTTTGAAATAGGTAAAGAAACGGGGGAAAGGACATTAATTTTATAATGAAATACCCCCAAAACCAAAAAAAACCCCTTCTTACCCCACTTCAAAAGATCAAAACCCTAAAAAACCCGTGCTGGTAGGTGAAAAATTTTTAGGTATAAAATTTTTTTCCATCCCCGTCCCCGGGAAAATTGTACCCCCAAGTTTTAAAAAGGGGAAGACGAAACCCCACGAGAAGGGGAAAAGGCCCCCCCTTTTCTTTTTCCAATTCCCGCCCAGAAGGCCGTCCGGAACTAAAAGCTAAAGTTAAAACCTTGGAAAAATTTTTTTTTTTAAAGCTGGCTAAAGGACCATTTTGTTGCGGGGGTTTCTAATGCTCCCCGGTGATCCGGGGGCCCTGTAAGGAAGAGAAAACATCGTCCGCAAATTCCCAGCCCCTTAACTTGTGTTCAGCAATTCGGACCCCGGTATAAAAACATCCGCTCTAATAGCTTCCCGGGGGGGTTTTCCCTTTGCAAATTTATGTAAGCAGGGGAGACAGGGCACCCCGCGGTTCCTTTTCCCTATCAAAAATTTAGAAGAGAGCCCCCCCGGTTTACTCTAATTTGTGCTTGGGGAGATGATAGAGGGCAAAAAAATTTTCGATTTAACTTTTGTCGGTCCCAAAGGCCCCTTAGATTTCAGAAAACCCCATGCAAGAAAGACCAGCCCCCCCTTGGCAAACCCCTTTTTTGGGCATCCGTGAGAGTAAGACACAGGGAAATTGATAGAAGGGGAATATGTTGAAGGATGGTAATGTTTTAAGGTTTACCCCAGGGTTTCCCCTGGAGGGAAAAAAAACCCAACCCTGGTCTGGGTTTGTTAATCAAATCCGGATGGGCAAAGAAAAAATTGAAAATTTTTTGGCGAAAGTTTAAAAGAAACCGAAAAAAAAAGGGTAAATTGGAGGGTAAACTTAGGAAAAGGGTTGGGAATCCTTCCCCTCCTTGGGGAATTAAGAAAATAAAACCCTGCAAGAAAGGGGATAAAAACGAGACCCCTTAATACTTCTTTGAAAGTTTCTAAGAGGGGGAAAACCGAGACCCGCCCACCGGGTTTTAAGAAGAACGTTACCATCCGGGGCCCGGACCTTTCCCAGTGGGGAGCCCCGTTTATTCCCCCTTTTGATTTCTTCCGGGCCCCAAAAAGGGGCCTTCCAGGGAGGGAGGGATTGGGGAACTAGGGGAGGCGGGCTGTAGAGGAAAGAAAAAAGTTCCCAAAGTTCCCCCAAAAGGGCCCCCCCTTGGACCCCCCGCGCCATGGGGGAGGGGGGAGATTGTTTTAATTCCTGTATAGAAAATGAAGGGGAATTTCCCCTTTCCCGGTTTTTCCCGGGTGAGGTGAACCAGGCCCCCCTTTGGTTTTTAAATGGGGGGGAAAGAACAAAGAGGCTCGTTTATCCCGAAAAGCAGGGGGCCAAAAAACCTACCGGTTTATTCCCCCATTAAAAAAGGGGAATGGAGCAAAGCTGGGGGTTTGCGTTTTTTCTATTTTTTCCATTAGCGCAGGCCCCTCGTGGCGGGTAAGTATCAAATCTCTGGGGTTTCTGACTCCAGCCCCCGTGATTAGGGACAGCTTAAAAGATCATTAAATCTCTGAAAGGAGGGTTTCAATTTGTGCGACCCTCTTTTTTTAAGTTTGCGCCCCCTGTTTTATGAGGAAAACCCATTTCAGGACCCCCCTTTAAAAACTTTCCATTTTTAAAATTTGGGGGGGGTTCGTCAAACAGAGTGACCTGACGAAAAGATTCAAAACCCCTTTTTTTAGATCCCAAGGGGAGACTTTAGTCAGACAGCAGAGATTTGTTCATTCTCCGGAAAAAGGGGGGTTATTGTAGGGGGGAGAATTAAGTTTACAATGACTGGGGCGGGTCTGAGTGTAAAAAGTTTCCCAATGAAAGGGGTGGGGAAAACTCGGGAGTTTAAAGGGGTGAGCCGGGGTATATAGTCTTTCCTTCTATAAATTTATGGGGGGGGAAAAAAAAGGTAGCCCATATAAATTTGGGGGGAGGAAGGCCCAAAACAAACGTTTTAAAATTTACCCCGGGGCAATTTTACGGATCCTCCCAGGCGGGAAATGAACGTCATGGTAGAGCGAAACCCCTCGAGGTATCCCCTTTATGGGTTAAGGCAATTGAAGCACCCCCAAAGAATAAGCTGTCCCTGGGGAAAACCCTTTGGGGGATCTTAAAATTTTTAGAGAAAAAAGAGGGGGAAAACCTGTGGGTTTGGGACGTATATTTTTGGCGATCGGGGTAGGGTACGTCCCTGAAAAGCACACCTTTACAAACAGAAAACGCGCCTTCCCAAACCGACAGAACCTCCCCGGCCCCGAAAGGGGAAAGATTTTTTGAAAGAAAATTTACGACCCCCTTGGGTTTTTTGAGCGAGTTTTCGCTAGGGACCCGGCCGGGAAATACCTATTCCCGGGAAACCCCGGAGGGGTAGCTAGCAGAGGAGTCTCCCGTATTTAAAAAATGCGTGAACCCGCTTTGGAATAGTAAAGGAAACCCGTTTCACGTTTCTCGGGCACGTTTAAACCCCCATTTGGGGTTTTTTTCCTAAAACTAGCCCTTAGGAGTTAAAAAAGGAGGGAAAAAAAAAAAAATCTGGGGGATTAAACCCCCGAAAAATAGTGCGACAAAGGGGGTTTAGACCATTTTGGAGACCCCGGGGGGGTCCCCCCCCCGAGAAAAAAAGGGCAGCCCCAAAAAAAACAACAAAAAACCCCAAACAAAAGCAGGCCCCAAAACCAAACAATTTAGCAGAAAAGTAACTGTATTTGCCAGAGGATCGTAAGGACGGCAGTGCCCCCCCCAGGGGGGAGGGGGGTGTTTCCCAAAAATTGGGGAAAGCATAGTGGAAGAACGAAACTTTATACAAAAGGAGACACCCAGGAGCAGAAAAATCTAATTTAATGTCCAGAAGGGGGGGGGGGATTTTTGGGGGCAGCAAACCCCTTAAAAAAAGCACCGGGCCCCACGCCCAATCCCCCCCCCCCAACCAGTCAGTATTTAAACCCGCAAAAGCGCCCTGAATCAATATTGCTGTTTCGAAAAGGGTAAGAGAAAAAACATCATCGGAGTATAGCCCCGGGAAAACCCCAGGAGTAATATCAGATACAAAATAAAACAATAACAATACCCCGGCACAAAAAATACTCAAACCAAAAACCCGTGTGTCAGGGCCATAGTCCCCGGGGGGTCAGCGATGTGGGGAAATCTCTTGGGTGGGGGGAAAATTCAGGGTGCCCGGAACCCCCGTCGGATTTTGAGGGTTTGACCACTTCCCGGGACAGAGACGGGCCCGGAGCCCCAGGCATTCCCTGTGGGTGGAGAAGTCCATCTCCAGTTTTGCTTCCCCCTTTCCGGGGGAGTCATCCCCTGGGAGGTCGAGAGCAGCTAAAAGGCTGAGGGGATCCGAGGGGGAAAAGGGAAATAAACAGAGGGCTTATTTCCCCGTTACGGACCTGAAAAGGAGAAAGGGGGAAAAACCCCCCCCATAAGGGGGTGCCCCGGCTTGCAATAGCGACAACAGCGGTTTGACCCGAGGCTCGAAGATGGAGGGTTTTTCCTGGGTAGGGCTGGGGAAAAGGGGCCCTCTGCACACCAACGAAGACGACTTTTGCTTAGCCGAGCTTTTTCCCATTTTTTCTTCCCTTTAAAGTGTTTTCGTGGGACTCTGCAGTTTTTTGTCCCGTGGTCGGGGCAGGGTTTGCCTTTTTCGGGCGGAGGCCCCTTTGGGGCCCCGGGCCAAAAACCCCCCTATCAAACCCTCCGGGCCCGGTTTTCCCCAAATGTTGTTGAAAAAGGTTTTGTCAGGGTGGTGAAACAGGTTTACCCTTTTTTAAAGGAACCTCCGGGGACCCCCGATTCTAAAATTTTTTGGCCCGCGCGATTTTCTAGGGCGGGGCCATGGGGTTCATAATTGCGTATAGGGTTTTGCTGCACGACATAGACACTTGTAAAGGGAGCGATAGCGGGCTTTTGTAGATGTTTTAAACCCCTTTCCATTGTGTGACCCTCCTTGTAGGGCTGTAACATCAGCCCTTTAACCCGGAAACAGATCCCGTTTTTCCCCGTGGCCGTAAATCCTGAGTATCTTCCCCCCCATGTCGTTTTGGAAAGGGTTAAGGAGAGGAGCCCCTTTAAGCCCGGATGAGCCCTTTTAATGCATGAAGTGCTTCTTCAGGAAGGGGGTAACCTGGGTCTGCATTCCAGCATGTTGGTCCCCCGTTATGGAAAAAACCTCGGTTGGGGGGGTTTAAGGCTGGGGTTTGTGTGTGGGGGTGTCCCCCCAAAAGGGGGAGTTCGAGGGTGAGCACCACTTCGCGGTTGTGACAGTTTTTCGGTTTTTTGGGAAAAAGGCGTTTCCCGAAGGACGGATCCTAGTTCAGGAGCCGGGGGGAGGGACTCTGTGCCTCTGGTTGAAGCCGCCAACTTGGTTTCCCCGGTTTCCTGCAGGCCTGGGTCCGGGCCCGCCAAAACCCTCCTTTGGGGGGGATACAGTTTATGGCGGGGTCTGGGCAAGTTGTTAGCTCCCCCGGGGTTTTGGCGGGCCCTTTTGGGCCCCACTGCAGGGTTTACCCCATGGGGGTTTCAGTTCCCCCGATAGAGGTTGCTTAGTAGGGAGCCCGGGGGGCCCCTAGCCCACTGCCCGGAAAACGCTGAATGTGTCAGTTCCTGGAGTGTGCTTTGCGGCCCAAAAATGTGACCCACTGGCAAAAAGGGGGTCGAAATCCCTTCCCCTCCCCTGGTGTTCTCCTGCCCCCCGCACACCCCCTCCGCAGCCCTTTCCCCAGGCCCGGGGTGTCGGTTCTCCGCGGTCATGTCCCCCACAGCAAAGGGGAAATGGAACGACAGCAGTTTGGGGGAGTGCCCCACTACCCCCTCCTCGGGGCCACGGGGGGGTCCATGCCCGGGGGTGGGGTCTTCCTGGACCATTTCTTGTCCGGCACCCCGCCTCCCTCCCCCCTCTCCCACGCACGCCGGGAACCCCACTGAACCCCCCTGTCCTCCGCTTCGGGGAATGAGGCCCCGGCTGACCCCCGGGAAATTTCCGGCAGGAGACGCGGGTACGGTTGGCCCTTGTCTAAGCGCAGCAGGATTTCTTTTCTCCGTCCGGTCGCCAACGCCGCTGGGCTCAAGCGGGGCCCCCGGGATCCCAGGTAAGATGGCTTCGGGGGATGAGGCAGGGGAAAAGATGGGGGGGAGTCCGCAGGCCCGGATGGGGAAAAGTTTTTAGAGATGGCCGGGCCCCTTTTGTTTGCAGGTGCTCTGGATCCCCTGGCCGCCCTTTTCCTCTTCTTGCCCCCCTTTTTTTACTCTAATTTTCTGGCAAAGTGCTGTCCTGGATGGAGCTCCCCCAAAACCGTCCTTCCCCCTCACATGGGGGCCCCCCCCCCCCCCAGGCGTTTTTTTTTTTTAAGTGTTTTCATTTTTTTGTCATTACATTATAAAGTCATAAGTTTTTTTTCTATCAACATACCCAATGGGTTTGTCTTTAATAGGTCTTTTAATGGCACCATTTGGGGTACACAAGGGGCGGCATGTATGAACAGGGCGCGCCAGAAGTCTGGTATTTTCACCGAATCGGGCACCCCCGTTGGCATTAGTTAATGCCTCCCGTCGAGTATCAGGGCTTTTACAGAGCCCCGGGCATTTGTAATGCACCATCGGGGGGGGCAGCGGGAGGCGGGTCGCACTAAAACCCGTACGAACTACATATTTATAGCTTCAGTACGGCAATTTAGGGGCATTACTGCTGGAACGGTGAACCATTTTTCAAAGTGGTAACCTGAGCCTGAAAGTCATGTTAGGTAGAAGCCCGATTTAGATTGTAGTAGCCCGGGTTCAAAAAACGGGCACATTCATACTAATACGGGAAAATTTTGAAGTTTAAACCCCAAAAATTCATACATCCGCCCATAATGTCTAAGTTTTATTTTATAAAGGAGGGAAAAAACATTTTTCAGTTACATAGTACATAGCGTGGGTTTCACTTTAATTGCGGCTAAAAAAATGACGTGCGGGATGGAACCTTTTTTAAAACCCCTTAGGCAGCGGCAAACATGCTGGGGCATAAAAAATGAATGAAAATGGAGATCGCGGTTTGATCTTTTAAATATCATAATTTATCCCTACCTGAAAAATAGAAAAAAAAATTCCAAACGCCAAAATTTGGGTTTTTTTGGCTTTCACGTCCCCAAAAAAAAGAATAAAAAGTCACATTTATCTAAATGGGAGCAATAAAAAGTACACTTTAGCCCAAAAAAAAGCACCCCCACTCAAGTCTGAGGTAGAAGTGCAAAAAAATTATTGGTCGCACGGCACCACGAAAAAAAAAAAAATGAAAATGTTCGGAAAATTTTTTTTAACCTTAAATACAGATAATGCATCTTTATCCCAAGATTGAACGGGATAAAAGCAAAACTCCCACAAACATGGCGCAAGTACGTTTTTCACATTTTGCACCCCTTACAATTTTTTAGCTGTTTCCTATACATTCATGGTAATAGGAATAACAGGATCTCTAGCCTTTTAGCTGCTGGGAAAAAAGCTGACAGGTGCACTGATTGCGAATAAAACTCAAAAATCCCCCAGCTTTAGGAACATTTTAAAAGAACAGACTGCACATTACTTGGTACCGTTCACACCATAGCAGAAAAACCACAGTATAATGCATGGAAAACTGCGAAATGCAAAAAATACCCCTTTAAAAAACCATCACCATCCTCCTGCATGAGGGGGGTGGCTGCCGGGATTACAATTCTATAGATAAACAATTTTAAGGGTGCAAAACGTTGGGGCCCAGCCGGCTTACAGCCTCTTAGTGCCCCATACTGACAATTAGGCGGGCAGCCCCGCACTTTTTTTTTCCCCGGAGCTATAAGGCTAAGATGCCTGTTCGGGCCCCTTTAAATTTTCCAACCCTTGAGCTGTGAACAAAGCCCAAAATGGTGGTGTTTTTTTAAGTAAAAATTCCTATTTTTTTGTAATATGAATAACACATTAGAAAGGAATCTTTTCCTGCAAAATAAAATTTTCCATTTGTCTAGATGCTGGAAAAATAGAAAATTTAGGGGCCCTGGGAAGGGGGGGAGGGAAAAAGGCGGACCCAAAAAAAAAGGCCGCTACGGGAAGGGGGTTAATACATATAACATCCTTTTAATGTGGAGGGCCATTTTGTGAAACTATTGCGGGGGATTGTACAGGGACGTAAGTGATGAACCTTTTGTTTTTCACAAAGTTTTTATGTACGTTGCCTCGGGAAAGCTTGTACATTTTTCTTAGATTTGTGGCGGGGGGGATGGGCATTTGAATGCCCTAGACAATTAAAACAAATGGACCACTCTTCACGCCACCCCCAGTGAAAATTCAAATGCCTGACCCTAACCTGATATAAGGTGACTGCAGTTGTGCCTCCCCCACCAGCCAGGTGGAATGGAAAAAAAATACAACTGGAGTTTTTAAGGGGGGTTCATTTTTATTAAAAATTTCACTGTTTAAATTTTAAATGACTTGCAATATTTATTCTGCAGAGTCTGCCGATTCCAAATTTCTGTCGTTTTTATTGGTACCATTAGGGACTAAGCTTTTGTTTTACTTTTTACTTGATTACTTTTGGGAGCTGTAGCTACTGAAAAATAACCCAAAAAATTTGTTACTTTTTTTCTTTTCTTTTTTACAGCATTCACTGTGAAGGATAAAAAAGGTTATGTAAAAAGATCGAATTTTTGGGAAAAAAAAACGTGTAAGTGGGAATACCCACCCCGTTTGATGTTTTCAAAAAAATTGGGAACCAGGCTATTAGACATGTGGACAAAATTGTTGGCATCCTTCCATTAACCCCTTTCCCCAGGCGGTCATAATAAAAGGCTCTACATTTTTTTTTCCTCTTGATTTCTGAAACCATAATTTTTTTTTGATTTTTCCACCTATAAGACACATGTGGGCTTTTTTTTTTGCGGAGAAAAAATGAAACTTTCCGCGGTGTTATTTATTCCCAAGAATAACGGGAACCCCCAAAAAAATTCAAGTGGGCAATAGTGAAAAAAGTACTTGCGCTAGTTTGCAGGGTTCGTTCTTTCGGAAAAAAATAGTTATCTTATTTACATTTTGATACATCCCCGCCAATACCAAACATTGGGTTTTCCCTTAGTTTTGGTACCGAAAAAAAAAACAAAACATTTTCATTTTTAAAATTTTGTGCGGGCCCCCCATTTCGTGACCAAAACTTTTTTGTACTAACACCTAGGACTCAGTGAGGGTGCATTTTTTGCGGCTGAAGGTACTTTTTTTTGCTACAGTTTGGAATGCAGCGACTTTTTGATCACTTTATTCCAATATTTAGGGGGCATGAAATGCCCAAAAACTGCAATTTTCCCGTTTTTTTTTTTTCCAAATCAACAAGCTTTATTAAAAAACATAGTATAACAAGTTTTTGTAGGATAAATGACAGTATAAGTAAAAAGAATAAAAATATATCAGAATATAATACCACAATAAGAAAGCCACCGGGCGTGTAGCGTCAGGTTAACCAGGTCAGCAAGGGAAAAGATAATCCAGAAGACAATTCTTTCCCAAACTAATCTAAAAAAACAAAGTAAAATTGAGACTTTCAAAATCTATAAAATCCACTTAAAAGATTTCCTTACTGAATTTTTTTAAGCTGTCTAAATTATGTAAAAAAAAAAAGTCTGACAAAACAACGGTCAAAAAAAAAACCCAGCTGGTTTCTACCCCAAATTGCGCAAAAGGAGAGGGGGGAGCATCTACACCAATGCCCCATGAGTAAAAAAAGCACCCCAAGGTACCCAAAAAAAAAAAAAAAAAAAAAAAAAAAAAAAGGGTCCCTCAAGACACTAAAATAGGTCTCATGCCAAGTCGCGTACCCCGGGTGAGGCGCAAAAATGACAACCACTCGCCCCAGGGGCACAATATTTACCCGTCACCCCCCTGTCGCCCTTAGTTCCCCATAGCTGAAGGAAAATTTTCCTTAACCACCCCGGACCGGGGAGTTTCCGTGATCCCACAGTTTCGGGGTATGGGGGCCTTGGCACATTTAAATAAACACTATTAGGCCCCTTAAACCCGATAGGGAAAGGGGGAAAAAAACAGAAGCGACACGAGGTTTTCCCTGACCCGTTTTCCCGCTTTTCCTCGATTACCTCTATCACCTTAACCCCAGAAAGGGGGGATCTCCGGACAGCCCCACCTAGTGTGTCAGGGTGCCTACGGCTTTTCCGATCTCCAGCAACCCCCGGGGACCGGGGAAAAAAGGCAGAAAGGAGAAAGGCGGGTGCCGGGTCCAACGCGACATCACCTTGAATTGGGGCTTTTGTACCCAACAGGGAGTAAGCCTTTGTATATGGGACACGGGCCCCTTTTCCCAGTCCTCTTCCGAAAGGGAACCCTGAACCCTACCCCCTTCCCGTATTCGGCCCCCATGTGGGCAAGGAGTGGGTGAGAACTCTATATCGTGAGATAAAATGAGAAGGACCCGGGGCCCCAAAGCATACGTTCAAAAGGGGCGTAAAACCCCGTGAGTTTTTACTTCAGTTTGTTTCTGCTATAGAAAATGGAGATCCATAAAAGTGAGCCGTTTAAGTGGGCAAAGGGGACAACGAGGGACATTTTTTCCCCCACTTCAGTAAAGTGAAGAAGAAGTGACGTCCCCGAACACTATTGTTTTTTTACGCCCAGTCTAGCTGCAGCTTTTGCAAATTTTCTAACCAGTGCTGGTTGTGGGAGATCGGAGCAGAGGGCCGTCAGGGGAGAATATGTCCATCGCGCGCCATAGGGGGCCCGGCGAGCAGGACTGCTGCACTTAATGGGAAAGGGGAAATATATTATTTTTTGAGACAGAAGGATGTAACCAGGGGGGTTAGAAAAGGTCACCATAAACTGTTCTTTCCCAACCAACCCAATTTTTTGAATCCCTACTCGGTACCAATTAAAAAATGGACCGCTACCGCGGCAAAGAAAGCCTTAAAGTCCGGCAGGGGAAAAACCCCCCCATTTTTTTTGGGCCCATTTAATTTGATCTCGCAAACCCGGCTTCCTTGCCCCCCCCATTAAAAAACTCGGGGTGTTGTCCAGGGGTTGAAGAAGGACCAGGGAACAGAAAAAGGTATGGCTTGGGAAAAAGTACGCAGTTGGGCAACACATTCATCTTAACGATGCTAACCCGACCCAGCCAGGAAAAGTCTTTTTTATGCCACCGAGCCAGATCAGCCACAATTAATTTTGCCGTTTTTAATTTTTTTTCTCTAGGTTTCAGCGTACGGGTAAAGGGTGTTATATTTTTTTAGACGGACTTTTCGGGCGCGGCGATCCAAATATTTTTAAAAATTTTTTTTTTTTTTTATTTTTTTTATTCGTAAAATGGCGAAAATGGGTGTTTTGAACTTTTAATACTTTATTTTTTTTACACTTTAAAACTTTTTTTTACTTTAACATTGAGTCCCCCTAGGGCGCTTCACCACAAGGGAGCACGATCGATAACACAGCCTAATGCATTGCATAGACGATGCATTAGGCTGTACCAAGATGGCGATTTCCCTACTTCCTGCCTGGGGCCGGAAGTGGGGAAATTCAAAACATGGTAGTGATGGAAGCCTTCACAAGGCTTCCCGCTGCCATGTTCAGTCAGCAGATGCCTGCAGTTAAGCTGCGGGGACTCTGGTCGCAGTGAGGAACGGTGCGTGGCACCGTTTCTCATTCACTTAGACGCCGTGGCCATCTTTACCACAGCGTCTAAGGGGTTAAACTGCGCGGACGGGCAGCACCACCCACCCGTGCTGTAACTGGCGGTTGTTAGCTGCAATTAGCCTCTCACACCCGGCAGCTGTTTTAGCGAGATCGCTTACCGGTATCAGGACGTATGGATACGTTCTATGTCGGTAAGGGGTTAGGGATAGAAAAACCCACAATGGTCACTGAAATAACTGAAAATGGACAAGAATAATATTACATTTAAATTTACTAAGAAAAATGAATGGATTAGAATCGGACATTGCTTTTAAATTGTGGTTCAACCGAAAAGTTTTGAAATTCAAAGTATTTTATTGAAATACAATAAAAGCAGAAAAAGGACAGTAACAAACCGTTGTCATGTCTAAATAAACTTTCAACATAATAAAGTAGGTTGTGATATCGTAACATAAAATAGAAAATATTCAACAGGGAGAATGCATCATAATCTCGAAAAATTTAGCGCACAAAAATGAGTACTGAAATTAGAGAACATTACGAACTGTAAAAAAAATAATGTACACAATGTCAATATATAAGAAGTTGGTACCATATGACGTTGGCCTCTAAACTTAGAGGGACTTTATAGGTCCTTAGAAGAAAAATAATATACGTTCTACTCTCGGCCAAAAAGTAGACAAACACCACACATATATACCCACACACACACATTCTAAAGATAAAGAAAAAAAAAAGTGGGAGGAGGGGTGGGCAGGTGCTAGCAAACCATAGTAGATGCCTTGATAACAATAGCTAATCTAAATAGTAAGGGCACGGAAAGTAGGTGTGCCCACAAATTGAAGCCAGGGGGACCACGTCCTGATTAATAGTTGCATCTGCTTTTCCAAGGTGGCCAGAAGTTCTTCCATATGATGGGTGTGAGATACTCTAGCAGTCCATTCCTCTAATGAGGGAGGCTCTGGGGATTTCCAATTTCTGGGGATGACAGTCTTAGCTGCCTGTAACAGATGCCTGAGAAGGGATTTTTTGTAAACTGAGACTCCTAAATCAAACATAAATAACAGGGCCACTTCTGTTGTCTTCGGGATCGTCAGTTCCGAGGTTTCTTTAACAGAATAATACACCGCATCCCAAAAGCAATGTAAGGCAGAGCATTCCCACCAGATATGTAACATGGTTCCCTTGGCTGATCCACAGTGCCAACATACTTCAGGAACTGATGGGTCCCATTTATGCAGGAGTTGAGGGAATCTTTACTACTGTGTCAGTATTTTAAAGCTGGTCTCTTGGGCTTTTGTCGCTATGACTGCCCTGTGGGTGAGACTGAAACACCTGTGCCATTGTGAAAGAGTAAAATGCTGGTCAAGTTCCTTTTCCCAAGCCACACAATAGGCAGGGAGGTCGGACTGGTC
The DNA here is from genome assembly GCA_025379985.1 of Phyllomedusa bahiana. Classification (NCBI taxonomy): domain Eukaryota; kingdom Metazoa; phylum Chordata; class Amphibia; order Anura; family Hylidae; genus Phyllomedusa; species Phyllomedusa bahiana. The sequence continues at coordinate 13,212 of JAODAL010042093.1, read as the reverse complement.
TGCGAGAGATAACTCATTATACAGAGTGGAAATAGAGTGCCTTGGAGGAGAATTTTGAAGACACATTTGTTCGAATTTGGTAAGAGGTTTTTGAGCATTAAGAGCTTTACCACAAGAGGAAAGAAAGTGTTGCATCTGAACATATAGGAAGTTGGAGGATTTATGAGCACTAGGTTCTATGGGTAACATGGAGAGAGGTGCAGGTTTCCCATCTGTTACCCCTTGGAAAAGGCACAATGGAGTTAATTTGGAGCTCCCAGAGATATGAACCAATACCCAGCGCGAAGGAAGGGTTATCTGAAATTGGCATAAGGGGACCTAGCCTATCGATTAAGTTATGATACACCTTATGCGAACTGATCGCAACTAAGGTATGTCGAGTGGAGAAGGACATATAATATTTGGTCGCGAGAGAGGCATTCCAGACCCAGGGGAGAGACGCTAGGGACAAGGTACATACATTGCGTGCAATGCGAATCCAAACTTTCCTATCATCCCGGCATACCATATCCAGAACTCGTGAATAGGTGGAGGCCATATAGTACCTCCTACAGTCAGGAAGTCCCAACCCGCCTAAGTTTTTATGTCTAGTTAACATCCTGTAAGAAAGTCTAGGGCGAGCAGAGGACCATACAAATATTGTAAAGAGCCGCTGCAGGCGTTTCCAGCAAGAGTTAGGAATGTGGATGGGTATTGTCTGTCAGGGTTCACACGGCTAATTGCCGACGTAATTGCGGGACGGATTTCGCACCGCAATTATGCCGGCTCCGAGCAGCCGGGGCGGGGTGCTGGCAGCTCGCCGGCCCCATAGAAATGCATTATCCACGGCGCGTATCCCGCCGGGATAATGTGCATGTCACTTTTCTCCCCCTTCAGCGTATTCGCCGAGCGGGAAGGAAAGACGGAATCCATAGTTCTCTATGAGAACTATGGATTACCGTAATGGCTGTCGCGGATTTCAGCCGTACTGCAGCGCAGTACTGCGCGCAATATGGCTGGAATCCGTGCCCGAAATAAGCCGTGTGAACGGCCCTTTTGAGTTAAGTAAAGAAGGCGAGGCAGGACTGTCATTTTAAGTATATTTACTCTTCCAAACCACGAAAAGTCCTTTTTAGTCCAAGAGCCCAGGTCCTGAGTGATTCATCCGAGAATAGATTCAGAGTTTAGAGAGAAAAGTTTTGATAAGTCTGAAGGGATATTAATTCCTAGGTAGGACAAACCCCTAGAAGGCCACATGAAGGGATATGTCTGCTTAAGCTGACTCAATATGGAGGGGGGCAGACCAATATTTAATGCCTCAGACTTGTAGGTGTTTATTTTAAAGTTCGACCAAATGCCAAATCTGCGCAGTATCGACATAAGGGAGGGAAGAGAGGCGGTTGGATTAGTAATATAGACCAAAAGGTCATCTGCAAACACCAAACATTTATATTCCTTTCCGGAAATTTTAATCCCTTCCACCTCTGAGGCATTGCGTATTGCAGAAAGAAAGTTTTCCATGATTAAGACGTATAAAAGTGGGGAAAACGGGCACCCTTGGCGAGTACCGATACGAAATATAAATGACTCACAGAAGGTTCCGTAAATTTTTAATTTGGCAGTGGGAGATTGATAAAGGGCCAGGATTTTTGAGATGAATATAGGTCCTAACCACAGATGCCGAAGGGTAGAGGTTAAAGAGGATCAGGAGATCCTATCAAAGGCTTTCTTGGCATCCAGGGACAGGACCAACAAAGGGATTTTGTGGGATTGGGCATAGTGTACAACATCCAGTGTTTTCAATGTATTGTCCTGTGTTTCCCGGCCCGGGACAAATCCTACCTGGTCGGGATGTATAAGGTCAGGGAGTACAGGATTCAATCTGTTAGCTAATAATTTAGCATAAATTTTTAAATCCACGTTTAGCAGGGAGATCGGACGGTAGCTTCCACATAAAGAAGGGTCTTTGCCCGGTTTCGGTATAAGTGCAATGTGTGCTAATGTATAGTGGGTAGGGAAGGGATTATCTGCTGAAACGTAGTTAAATGCCTGCAAGAGTAAGGGAGAGCGCTCTTCCTTGAAAGTTTTATAAAACCTACCACTAAATCCATCAGGACCTGGGCTCTTCCCTCCTCTTGAACCTCCTATAACTCAAGTGAGCTCTTGAATAGAAAAAGAAGACTCAAATTCAGACAAGATGTTGCAGGGGGAGGCTAGAGTAAGGTTAGGGAAGTCAGATCTATCAGGGCCCGCTGATGAGGATTGAAGGTTGTATATTTTAGAATAAAAAACTTGAAAGGTTCCACTAATTTCTTTCGTAGTATGAACCAGGCTGTCATCGGCGGATCTGGTATGGGGTGTATGCGACCTAACCATCTGGTATCTCAGCGCTCTTGCCAACATCCTCCCACCAGGGGCGTCGCTAGGCAGTATTGTTCGGGGCACAAGCCCCGGACAAGACTGCCTGTGCCCCGAACCTCAGCTCGGCTGGTGCAGAGGAGCACATCCCGACAGTGGTGATAGAGAGAGAGACTAGCAGGGCTTCTCTCTCTCCTTAGCACAGCTGATTGGTGGAGCGGCATGCAGCAGGGGCAGCGGTCCGCTGTTCCACCAATCAGCACTGTGTGCAGAGTTACGCTGAGGAGGAAGCACGGCCGCTGCTGTACACCTGTTAGTGGATGGAGGGAGCTGATTATCCACAGGGCCCCGGCCAGAAGCATAAACAGTGAGTCTCCTCAACTCCCGTGGGCAGTAGTAAGGAGGCTCTTTAGAAAAAAAAAGTTTATCTTATTTTTCTTGCTCTGCTGCCGGACAACTGCTTGACTGACAGGCAGCAGCAGGAGGGGAGGAACGCACGAGGCTGCAGGGTGCACACAGGGGGAAATGCTAAAGCTACAGAGCTCCTCTATGTGAGAAGATACTGATTTACTGCTCTGTGTCCAGTCTCCAGCAGCTACACAGTGTATCAGCAGCTGATTGAGTCCTGATAACACTGATAGCTGCTGCTGTACTGAGGTCCCACTCACGAAAGTTCATGACCCCTGAGCAGGAGGCAGCAACAGCCCCCACCATCACCTCTGCTGACAGTGGCATCATGAGGAAGCTCCAAGGCCCTGGACCCAGGCATGTACAGTGTGTGGTCTGTCCAGAATGTGTTGATGGATCAAGGGTGATCTGCAAATGTGTTGGTTTTTGCATGTAAATATATGTATGCATATATATGTTGTATGTATAGTATATATATATATATATATATATATATATATATATATATAATATAAATATATATTATAATATACACACACACTGGCCACTTGCCCACCCACCGGTTCTCCCTAGATTCTCTACACTTTCACAGCCACATTGATTTTCCACCCTTGAACCACTACTCATCCCACCACACTGTGTTGCCTCAAACTTTCCTTTCTCTTACAAAGTCCTGCGACTTTGTTCCACACCCTCTCCCCACAGAGTCCTGCCCCCGTTCATACCTCTTTCCCCCCACTTGCCCCTTCACACAGCCCTTGCTATGCTGTTCCTCCTTCTTACCAGACTTCTTTCCATGTCTCCTCATTTCACATTTCAAACTGTCCATCTACCATTTGCTCCCAAAAAAGCCCCATCCCATCTGTCGTCTGCCTCTGCCTTTCCACAAAACGTGTTCGTTCTTTCTCCTCCTTCTGGTCCTCTATGCATGTCTCTCTGCATGTCCTTCTTCCATAAATTACTGCCACCTAATGTTTCCACGTTGCCCCCAACAGAGCAACATTTTATCCACAGAAGCCCATTATTTCTCTCCATTGCTCTGTTTCTTCACAGTACTTTTTTGATTCTTCTGCCCCCTTCTCCCCGTATACAGTCTTGCCCCTTAGGGCATGTCCCCACTGCATGGTTTTTCCGCCCGCGGTCCGGCCGCAAAACATTCTACAAGCACAATCTTCCGTATGGTTTTCAGACAGAATCTGTGCTTGTGAATGTAAAGGGGGAGGACTCATCCCGGAGAAAAGCCCCTCTCCCTCCCCTCCACGCGGCCGTGGGGACGACCGCAAAACAAGACAAATACCGGCCAGGTAAATCAACCGGTATTTGTCCTCTGCAGTGGGGACGCAGCCTTAACGTCTCCCCGTACCAACAATCGCTATAGCCCTTGATCTGCCATGATGTGGGAACGTGGCAGCTGCAGTCAACATAATAGTGTAATGTGTTAAAGAAGTTATCTACCTCATATAGAAATAATCATTCCAATAGCTCCTGGGCCCCTAGTAAAATAAAAAAAACACTTATACTAACCTGTCCCCCGTTCTGCCGAAGCGTCTCTCCAGTCTTCTGTTGACATGCCAATGCTTCCGAATGGGGATGTCACCGCTGTGGCAGCTGAATGGGTGCAGTGGTTACATGCCTCTACTTTCGTCACCATTCAAAAAAGAACTGTTCCAAAATGTGATGTAAGTTAGTGGCACTGACTACTGCTCCCAGTCAGCTGCCACTTTGGGCGCATTACAGCACAGTTATGCCCCACAAATACACTGTGTATGTTCTCACAACATAATGTCGGTCCGTACTTCGGCGCGTTATTGCGCCTGACATACAAGCCAACATTATGGTAATTTATAGCTCTCACTGAGAACCATGATCACTTGTTTTGGGGAGAATAAATATCAGTAAGATCCATAGATGGACGCACTGGCTACAATTTTTCCTCTGTAAAAATACATCCGCAGTTCATGTGAAAAATGCCGCGTGAACCCAGCCCTATAGAGCAAAACTTAACACAAGGGCCCCGGGTGTTTTGGGACCCTAGCAACGCCCCTGCCTCCCACTCTTATTACCATACTCGTAAAATCGACTACGTCCTACTTGCAGGTACCTCCGTCATGAACATTCCATCAATTGTTTAACATCTGTTCTTTTGGAGAGCAGCTTCCGCAGTGTCTCTGTCTACAGAGCATGTTTATGCTTTAGTTCTAGAGAGTATAATGTTGTACCGTGTTAGCCATAGAAAGTAGTAGAAGAGTGAAGAAATCAGGCAATACCTTTTAGAGGCTGAGTATATTTGATGGTGAGCTTTCGAGAGTACTAGCTCCCTTCTTCAGACATGGTGTTATACAAGAACTGAAAATTTACAGACTTTTTATACACAAAAGACATGGACCTTCAAAGGATCTTAGAATTCTTAAAAATAACAAAATGCAATATAAGCAGACAAGTCATTTACAACAGGTCAAGAAATCAACAATCTGGAAACTTGTGAGGCATGACCGAGGGGTCAGTAATTATTCGTCTTATCTCGTAGCCATCAGGTGTAATTTGTGGCTCTCACAGATGTGCGCCCCAGTATGCAAACCTCTTTATGGCTGAACTGGAAGGAGCATACCTATCCACATGCACCACCAGACCCATGATGTACCTCCATTATATCGATGATATTTTTGTCATCTGGACTGCGGGCGAGGAGGCCCTACTTAAATTCCATAATGACTCCAATAACTTTCACTCCACCATCAACCTTAAACTTAGCTATTCAGAGAGCAAAATCCACTTTCTGGATACCACAATACACATCAAAGACCATCGGCTACTCACATCAGTATACCACAAACCCACAGACAGAACGGCCTACCACAGAAACGACAGCTTCCACCCTAACCACACAAAACAATCCATTATATACAGCCAGGCTATACGATACAATCGTATATGCTCCTTCAAGACAGACCTGGACAAGCACCTCCTGGATCTGAGGACAAAATTTCTCCAATTGGGATACAAACCAAAAGTGACTGACAATCAAGTCATCAAAGCAGCAGCCATCAACAGAGACAATCTACTTACATACAAAGAGACCCAGAATGAAGAACAGTGCCCCTAGTTGTCACCTACAACCCACAGCTGGAGATCCTACGAAAGATTGCCAAGGAACTTCAGCCTGTGCTACATAGGGACAACAGACTCAAAGACATATTCCCAGTCCCCCTCTTCTTTCCTTTCGGCAACCACCAAACCTGCGGCGTATTATTGTCCGGATTGCCCAAAAGGCCCAACTGAAAATGGTACCTCCCCCCTGGCAGAACAGGTGCAAGACCTGCGTCACATCCACACCATGACAGGTACCTGCCCCCACAGTCACAGCAGGTACACAAATTAGGGGAATTTTCCTGCAGGCCCTTACAATGGTGTATTTTGATCATGTTGCGAAATTTCCCCGCCACAGGCCTTATGGGGGGGAAACAAGGCAGAGACTCTCGCGTATGACTCACACAGATTCACCATTAACAGCAACGAAAAGTCCCCAGGGCACAACACTTCTCCAAGATGACCATTGTATTGAATTTTTGAAGATTGTGTTTTAGGGGGAATTTCAAACACAGAAAAGGAAGGGGAATTTAAATTAATAAAAAATTTCAAACTCTGCACAAAGGGCTAAATATTCATGCCAGCTTTATGTCCAAACCATGTGTAACTGTGTGCCACAAATTCACCTGTAGCACGAATAAGACGAAAATTACGCCCCCCTCCCCACCCCTCAAAATTTTTCCCAGATTGTTGATTTTTTTTGACCTGTTTAAAAGACTTGTCTGCTTTATTGCTTTTTGTTATTTTTAAGAATTAAAAGACCCTTTTTGAGGCCCAGTCTTTTGTGTAAAAAAAGTCTTAAATTTTCTTTTCTTTACAGATCAACCAGTTGAAGAAGGTACTATACTCTCAAAAAAGTTACCATAAAATATACCAGTTAGCTCTAAAAGGTATCACCGATTTCTTCATCTTCCTACTTTATTTCTAAAACAACTCTGAAAGAGCTGCGTTACTTTTAGACGTTTTGTCCCCCCTTCACCCGAACCAGCGGGTCAGGACCCTGATGACACATTTTGCATCTCACACTTAATAGTCGGGGCGGAAGTGTCTTCCGCATGGTCTTGTATGAAATTTACAATGGACCGGGAGACTTCCGTCACACAGGCCAGATCTAGCAATAAGGATTCATTGAGGCGCCATGACCAGGCGGGTCTGGAGAGAGAGGGAAGAGTCAACGAGCAATAAACAGGGGTGTGGTCCGACAAGAGTATATTACCTAAAAAGTAAGGACACCCAAGAAAGCATTAGAGACACCAAGATATAATCTAGGCAACTATAGATGTTATGAGGTGAAGAGTAAAAAGTAAAATCCTTGTCGCCCGGGTGCTATAATCTCAAAACGTCCCTAAGCTGGAGAAGGGTGTACGCTTTTTTAATTGATTTAATAGATAATATAATAAGATAATGAGGATCTACCCGAGGAATTGTCGAGGACAGGATCCAGAGTGGTGTTCAAGTCAGTACACAGGACCACCCTACCTTTAATAAGTGGGGTTATTTTTTCTATTAAATGGTTAAAAAAAACTAGCTTGGTTTCTCTTCCAGACCATTTTTTTTTTCCCTTCCCCCTTGTTATGGGAAAGGGGAGAAAGGGTTGGCCAAAATGCCTTTTTTTGTTGTTCATGTTACTTTCTTTCCATTTTTTTAAAAATAGCCATTTAGGTGCCCACCTCACTTTAGCAATGCAATTTTTTCCCTTTAGGGGGAACAAACCTGGAATTTTAAAGGGTCCGCTCTCCCAGAAAAGGGTTTTTATGATATATTAGTTTTTAAAATTGTTCAATGTGGGAATTGAAATTAAAAACAAGAAACCCCACATACAGAGGTTGATTTTAAAAGGATGGGGGGAAATTTAGGGGTTAGGACGGGGTTTTTTTGGTTTTTCCCTCCCCTTTGGGGGCAAAAAAGGGCAGGAGTTTTTTAACTTTAATTAAAAAAAATTTTTCCAAGGGAAAAAATTTTTCAAAAGGTGCATGATACGGGGGCCTTTGGTTAGGGGAAAAAAGAGGGCAGTTTCTTGAGGGAAACCCAACCCTTTTAAAACATAATATATATTTTTCCCCAACCCAAAGGGGTTCGGCATTTTCAAAAGTTTTGGGGGCTTTTTTGTTGCTCGAAGTCGGGCCATTTCCCCAAAGTGAGTGGGTTTGGGAAAACTCCCCTTTTCATCAAAAAGAAGATGGGAAGAGGGGGTAAAAAAAAGAAAAGGGGGAAGGAAACCAACAAAAAAAACCCCCCCCTTTGGCGTCTTTTCTAAAAGAATTTAAATCTTTTGGCCCCTTGGAGGGGGGGGGTACACCAACGGCAGAAAATTTATACAAAACTTTTTCGCACCCACATGTTTTTAGACAATTCTTTACCCTCAGATCCTCTTCTATTTTGGTGGAGGAGGTGACGAAAAGGGAAATGGTCATTTCAGACCTTTCTTCGGGGGCCCCTTTAAATTTTGGGATCTTTTTCCTAGAGGGAGCGTTAAAATTTTGGTGCTTTCCGGCTTTTTTAAAAAAAGTGGGAGTTTAAATTTTTACTTTGCAGGGTTGGTGGCGGGATTTTCCAAGCAAAACGGGCTGATCACGGGGGGTTCCCCTCATTTTTCTGGAGAGGCGAAAGCTGGGGTTTGCGGGGAAATTTTAATACCCCAACAAATAGCAAAATTTTAAAAAAAGAGCCCCAGACAAGTTTTGATTTTCGAGAAAAACCCTCGGGGAAAGGGCAACCCAGTTTATTTTCCCCCCCCCCAAACACAACAAAACTAAATGGGACTCAGGCAAAGGGCAAACCCTTATAAAGCCGGGTTTAAAAAAAAGGGAATCCTCAAAAAAACTCAAATGGACCAAACTATTTAGGTTGGGAAAAAAACCCGGGAAAAGTTTACTAGGGGAGGTTCGAAAGGGGCCCAAAAACCCCCCGGCTTCTCCCCCCCGGCACTAAAAGACGGGGAGGGGGTTTTCTCAACCCGGAAAGGTGAGGAATTACAGAAATATTTGGCCAAAATCCTTCAAACCAAAAATCTTTTCCTTTTTTAAAATATTAGAAAAAACAGGTCTCTGAGGCTTTGGCTTAAAAGAGTTTTTTTTTTCCACAGCTTTTCCCGGGAAAATGACGTCGAGGCTTTAGGTGACCCTTTAACCACCCCAGACTTGACAAAGCGATCCTCCAACTCAAGAATAAAAAAACCCCCCGGGTGAGGGGTTTTTTCAGGGGAATTCTTTAAAATACTAAAGTCCCAGTTTAACACCCCCTGCTAACCTATATAATAAACCTCTTGATGGTCCCGCTCCTCAAAACCAATAAATGTGGCACACATAAAGGGATTCTCCCAAAACCCGGGGGAAAAGATATGGCTCTAGCGGCCTCATACCGCCCCATTTCACTGAAAAATGTGACCTTAAAATCCTGACGAAAATCCTTGCAGATAGGGGGCAACTTTTTTTCCCCGGGAACATCCAGAGACCACCAAGTTGGGGTTTGTCCGGAACCGCTCAGTGGTCATGAATATCAGGAAATTTTAAAGTCTTAGTTTGAAGTAAAGAAAAAAAAAACCTTTGCAAACTCGGAAACCCTTTTTTAACTTTGGGCCTGAAAAGGTTTTTTGGGATAGCGGGGCGGGGGATTTTTAATAAATCCCTGGACAAAAAAAAATGTGGCCCCCTTCCCCGTTTTTTTTTTGAAAACCCTGTACAGCAACCCGGGGTGGGATCTGTTACCCGGTTTTTCTCCTCAGCCCATTTCCTTTAAAAGGGGGACTAGGAAAGGGGTGCCCAAAATTTCGTCGTTCCTTTTTAATCGGCTATTGAGTGCCATTGAAATCAACAGAAAACCTTTGGGGGAATTTCAATTTAAAGCCCCCACAAACCCTTAAAATTTGGCGCTTTTGGGCGATAAATTGATTTTTCTTTGCAAAAACCCAAAAACAGAGATCCCCCCCAAATTTTTACTTCAAACCCTGCGTGTTTTTGGGGTTTGCTCAGGTTTTAAAAATTTAATGAAAACAAATTTTGAACTTTTTGATTATTTTCCCAGGGGGCTTTTTTAAACCGTTTCCGGGCATTTGGGGGACCCTTTGGTGATAGCAAAGGGGGGGGGAAACATATTTTAAAATATCGGGGTATCTTAATAGGCAAAACCCCAGAGTCTTGTACCACCTTAATTCCCCCCCCCCCTTATCCAAAAATATCGGGGAGCTAGAAAGTGGCCAAATTACCTCTACCCACGGGATGGCTCGCTCACCCAAAGTAAAAAAGGGGTTGAGCTTCCCAAAATTGTTATCCCCTTTCCCCAGACAACCCCTTTTTTACTGAGGCCCCCAGCGACATTAAAATCATAAAATTCAGGATTCATTAGTTTCATCTGGGCTTTCAAAAAAACACCCAGAAAAGCTCTGTCTAAATTTATGTCTCAAAAGTGCATGGTGGCCCCAAAACTGGGCCCGATGTCGAAAGTATAATTTGGGGCCCGCATTATGGGTTTATTGGTGGACTGGATAAAACACACCCAAAACCCCCCCAAACACAGCTCTTGAAGCCTCTTTTCAAAACCCCGGGACCCAACCCGGCCCCCATTACATACCAAAAAAATCACCCGTTACCTCAAAACATAAAAAAATCTATCCTGTTTTAGAGACAAATATTGAATTGGAGAGCCTGTCTTTAAAATTTTTCAAACCCCAGCTTTGGGTTAAAAAAACACATGTCCTTTTATAGGGGGCCCTAAATTCCCACAAAACCCCGGGCAATATACATTTAAACGATATGGAAGAGTCAAGGGTCTCAACTGTGAAAAAAATTTTACGACAGGCCCCCCCCCCCCGCCCAAAAGAAAAAACATGTCAATTTTTGAATTTTTAAGCAAAGTACGTATCCATGCTCTCACTTCCTTACCCTTTTATCAAAAAAATTTAGCTTTCTGAAAGGGAAAAGGGTTTTAAATATAAAACGAAAATTTAGTCCAAAAACCCTTTTATGAATCAAGGGCCGGGGGCCCTTTTAAACACTCCCTTTTCCCCAATCTATGCCAAAATTTAGGGCACGACATCATGATTGGGGGGAAAGCTTTTCTTAAAAATGGGACAAAATTTTCCCCGATATGAAGATACCCAAAAGGGTTGGAAGGAGGCATAAATTTGCAAGGCGTAATTAACGAGGGGTTGGGGGGAAAACTCTTTTTCCCGGGTTTTTTCACCATGCCATATACGGGGTTTAAAATTTCCCCCCCATCCTTAAACACCTAATCGCAAACTGGGTTTTCCCAAAGTGCTCGGGGTCCCCAAACGGACATGTCCTTTTATTTTGGGAATGGGGAAAATACCCAGAATTTTGGAACTCTTTAATAAAGGATGCAAAGGGAAAAAAGGGACATTGAACTGCCTTGTTTCCCGGGGCAAATTTTTATTCCCCGATTCACAACGCTTTCCCAAATACCCAACCCTTTCTCCATGTTTTTCTTTACTGGCCGCGAAACTTTTCTTTTTAAATAGATGGATAGATGACCATTTTACCCACGGGTACTAGTTTTTATGGACCCCAGGTCAAAAAATATATGCCCCCATGGGGCCTTAGAGACAGAGTTAGCAAAAATTTCCAAAAATGAAAATTTTTTGATAAAAAAGGGGCCCCCTTCAATTTCAATTTTCCCCAAAAAGAGGGAAAAAGTGGTCCAGATTGTGATTCCTTTAGGGAATACCAAATGGTTTTTGGGGAAATTTAGGTTGCGGGGAAATTAGGGGAAAATTTAAAATTGGGAACATTTTTTTAAAGGGCTGAACCCCCCCTTCAGTGGCGAAAATTTTTTACAAGGGGACGCAAGACCTGGAGAGCATTGAGGTAGATTCTTTTTTAAAAAGACCCCTCTGGGGTTCTCATAGGGGATTTGAAACGTGACACCTAAGGCATTATAGTTTTTCTAGTTCGTTTTTTTTTTTAAGTTTTTTGGTTTTTCTTTGGGGGGGGTTTGGGATGATTTCTTTAAGATACCAAACGGCTACAGAGAACCCTTTTAAGAAAATCCTGGAATGTTATTAAATATTTGGGAAACCTTTCAATTTGGGGGAAAAACGTAAACCCTACCAAAAGGGGCACTTTAATAGTTTTTTTTTAAAATTTTAAATTTCTTCGTAGTCCCTTTTTAAGAAATTTTAGCAACAAATTTTCCCCCTTTTAAAATGGTTTTATGTGTTGTAAGTTTCTCGAAAAAGTTTTGATAAAGTTTTCAAATTAAATTTTATTTACAATTTTTCATGAACACCCATTTTTTAGTTGAAAATCTTAATAAAAATATAATTAAAAAATAAATAAATAAATAAATAGCTTGTCCTTGGTTAGGAACATATGCATTCACAAGAGTGATAAAATGCCCGCCTAAGTTAAGAATCAAAATTATGTACCGCGCGTCAGCAAACTGGCCAGCACAATGCACTTTAATCACCCGAGATTTATTAATTGCTTATTGGTAAATCCCCTAGTTTTGGGGCCCTTATTATTTGCAAAGAGCCACCTGTGTATATTGGTTTGAATTTTGGGGGCATCTCCGTTTTAAATTTTTTTTTCCTTTAAAACAAACAATTTTTACTTTCAGTTTATGAGTATCTGGGATCTTTTACTTGGAATGTTTAAACCTTTGGCATTAAATGAGGCAAATGATATGTCCGCCATATTGTGATCAGGAAACAGAGGAGAGGGGAGGAGACAGAGAAAGTTATTAAAAAAAGGGGGGGTGAAAACAAAAGCAAAAAAATACACACACACACACACACACACACACACACCACAGACAAACCAGGAAGCAGGAATAAAGATAAACCTGCAGCTGGAACCAGTGTCGGACTGGGGGGGTCTGGGGCCCACAGGGGAATTGATCTTGGGGGGTCCACCCTACTGAAAAATGAAAATAAATTTCCCGGGCCCCTCGGGCATAAATGCCCATTTTACCACTTTTTTAAAAGTGTTTCAAAAACAGAACTGTAAAGGGGAAGTACAAAAGTAGTTTCCCCATTTGTCAGTTTTAACATATATAGAAAACGGGGCTAAATAAATCCATCCTTTTCCCCCTTTCCCCCCAATACAAAATTTCCCCCCCCACTAGCCCCATACAAAATCCCCCTCCCTAGCCCACATACAATATCCACCCCCACTAGCCCACAAACAATATCCCCCCCCACCCACAAAAAATATCCCCCACCACCGCATACAATTTTCCCCCCCCCCCCATTTCAAAAAATCCCCCCCACCCCATACATATCCCCCCCCGCAAACATATCCCCCCCCCCCCGCATACAATATTCCCCCCCCACCCGCTACAAAATCCCCTCCACCCGCATACAATAACCCCCTCCACCCCCATTTCAATATTCCCTCCCCCCAAATACAATATCTCCCCCACCCC
>JAODAL010042092.1:0-35205 GCA_025379985.1 Phyllomedusa bahiana | reverse complement strand
CCGAAAAAGGGGATCCAAACATGCATCTAAAAACGTATCCAACACGCCATGTGAACATACCCTTACTCCTATCCTTTCTGGATCAGCTCTGGGAGACCATGCAGCTTCCCCCCTTCTAGCTTGTGTCCCAGTACTCTCCTGATCTTTACGTTGTCTCTAAGGCTATGTCTACACAGTATTGGACAAAAAACTGAATGAAAATAAAAGTCCTAAAACCATTCATAAAACTGAGATTTTTGTCCACTGCCTGTCCGATTGGTTCTTGAGCGCATTTTATGTTTTTGGAGTGCTTTTTGGTGCATTTTTTGCAGAAATGCACAGTAGTCATTGTTATGGATTTTTGCAAAAAACGAGCCAAAAAATCGTCCGCAGGTTTAAATAGACTCCAATAGTAAATTTTCTGCCCTGCTCGTGCGATTTTTTGCAACGTTTCAAAAAATGACTGAGAGCAGAAAAAAAGCATTCTGTGGAGATTACAGAACATTTTTACTATTAAAATCTATGGGATCTCTTTTCAGTCACCTTTTCAGCAGTTTCAGAAAACGAAAAACGCTGAAAAATGTACCGAAAATGTGTGCATTGGAGACTAAAATCCTTAGGGCATGTCCCCACGGCACGGGTTTTCGGCCCGTTTTTCAGCCGGTTTGCGGTTTTTCAGACCGCCTGAAAAACCGGCCGAAAATTAGCACAATGGTGCTCTATGGAAAACCCGTGCAGCAGACCCCACTGCACGGGTTTTCCGTCCGGCGGTTTTGCCGCCCGCGGTCCGGCTGCAAAATATTTATCAAGCACAATCTTCTCATCGCTGAGAAAAGACGTCAACCGGCAAAGCGACCGTTATTTGTTTCTGTCTACACAATACCAGTAGGGCACAGAATCGGCAGGTTTGGCTCCCAGGAACATCTTTATGCATGTGACTCTAAGAGCTTGTCCCCACGGCACAGGGTATTTGTCGGTTTTTCAGACGGTTTGCATTTTTACAAACCGTCTAAAAACTGACAAGCAAGACTTCAATAGAAAATCAGTGCAGCGTTCCCCCCCTTGCTCGGATTTTCTGCCAGACGGTTTTTTACACTGCTAATGTACATGTTAATTCTTCACCCGCTTTTTAGGTGGAACAGGAACATATAGGTTCGAAGGGGGACGGTTTGAATACGAAAACCGCGGACAAAAGCCGTCCCCCTGCGTGCCAAAAAAAGACTGAATACCAGTCGGGATTTTCTGACCAGTATTTTGTCTTTACCGTGTACATGCAGCCTTAAAGGGGTTTTGCCACGAAGTAAAATTGACGTGGGAAGCTTGAAAATGAAATAGCAAACATTTTCACCATTAAATATTATTAAAAATTCTGCACGATCTTTGTTTTAGCTGCTCCTTTAGTGATCCATTGTTTACAGCTCGTCTCCAGGGGATACGACCAGGGCTGAGAGCTCCTCACTCCTGGTCAGACATCACTTCTCCTCTCATAGCTATGAGTAAGGGCTTGTATGTGCTAAGCCCGAAATGCATTAGCATATAACTGCTCCATTATGCCTATTTTTGATTGACCACTTTACTGTTACACTGGTGAGTGACTCTTATGGAAGCTTTTTATACTGTACTAAATACATGTGGTTAATTTTTTTATTTACCATTGAATGCGTGCTGGATACTCTACTTTTCTAAATATGTGACACTGTGGCTTGGGACTGTACATCCGTGCATAGCATTTCTCTAACACTGGTTGCTTGAGGCTGGCGTTCCACTACACGTTTTTTATTTGAACCTAGGACCCTTGTGCCTGGAGGCAAAAACTTTACCTCTCAGCTACTCACAATGCTTTACATAAACAGACCTTTCTATGACTACAGAGAGGAAAGGCCTGGTGATGTCATCCTGCTGGGTCACATGATATACAATTTAAACAAATCACACACGCCTCCTTCTGAGCACACAAAGCTGAAGAGCTGGATACAGGAGGAATGAAATGAGATCGTGACAAAACCCCTTTAATGTAAACTACCTGCAGCAACCTTTTATTTCTCCTGAAAACACTATCCTTGTCTGCAACTTCAAAGATCCAAAATATGAACATCAGGGACCAGAGCCACAAATCTAAAACTTGAGACACAAGACCCAGCTCCTCACAGTCCCAAACATCACAGAGACAAGACCATAGAACCTCCAATATCCAAAATAAGAACCTCATAGGCCATATTTCCGGAAGCTGAATATATAACAACCTCAGAGAACAGTCCTTAGAATATTAAAGATCCAGATTATAGGAACCTCAGAGACTTGATCCCAGAGCCTCATAGGCCAGACTTCCGGAACCTAAAGATGCAATATAACAACCTCAGAGACTGGACCCTAGAACTTCAAAGATCCAGAATATGAAACTTGGAGATCAGATCACAAAACATCCAAGTAAGAACCAAAACCTCAGTGTCTGGACTCCAGAACATCAAAGATCCAAAATATGAACATTAGGGACTAATTCCTAGAACCAGAAAGATCCAAAACATCAGCCACACAAAGCAAATCTCAGGAACCCAATATAAGAAATCCAGAACTTTAGACACCAGGACCCAGCGCCTCACAGACCAGTCCCAGACATCACATAGACCAGACCCTAGAATCTCCAATATCCAAAATATGAGCCTCATAGGTGAGACTCCAGAACCTAAAGATCCAGTATAAAAACCTCAGAGACCAGATCCCTAAACCTTAGAAACCAATCCTCAGAATATTAAAAATCCAAAACAGGAACCTCAGAGACTAGACACTAGAACATCAAAAATCCACAATATGAATCTCAGAGATCAGATCAAAAAACCTCAAACATCCAAGTAAGAACTCAAACTAAAACCTCAGGGAATGGACCCCAGAACCTCAAAGATCCAAAATATGAACATTAGGGACCAATTCCTAGAACCAGAAAGATCCAAAACATCAGCCACACAAAGCAAATCTCAGGAACACAATATAAGAAATCCTGAACTTTAGACATCAGGACCCAGCTCCTCACAGACCAGTCCCAGACATCACATAGACCAGACAATATCCAAAATAAGAACCTCATAAGCCAGACTCCAGAACCTGAATATCCACTATGACAACCTCAGAGAACAATCCTTAGAATATTAAAGATCCAGAATAGGAACCTCGGAGACTTGATCCCAGAGCCTCATAGGTGAGACTCCAGAACCTGAAGATCCAATAGAACAACCTCAGTGACCAATACCCTGAATGTAACACATCCAGAATAGGAACCTCACAGACTCGATCCCAGAACTTCAAAGATCCAAACTATGAATCTCACAGACCAGATCCCAAAACCTCAAACCTCCAAGTAAGAACCTCAACCCAAACCTCAGGGACTGCCTGGAGCCCAGGACCTGGGAGACCTAGAAAGAGAGCTGCGGAGAGGAGAGCACAGGACAACGTCCCCTCATCAACACTGCGGGCTCCAGGGCGCCGCCGGGGGGGCGGGGGCGCGGCGGGGGAGGAGGCGGCTCCACACCGGGCGGGGCCTCCTGCGCTCACGGGAAGTTGGGAAGTTTTCTGCGGCTTTCGGGATCCGGCTACAGGTCAGTACAACCGGGCTACGGCTGCCTAGAAGGACGCTGCACCCCATGTATATGCACTGCTCCCCTATATACCGCGCCGGACTGTATACAGCGCCCACATATCACATGCACTGCACCCTTAAACTACCCAGACGAGAAACACACGCCCCCCAAATTGTATGCACTGCTCCCCTGTATACTACCCCTGGAATGTAGAAGATACACTGCAACCTTATATACTACTCCCAGAATATACACACTGCTCCCCGGTATACCGCCCTGGACTATACACACTGTGCCAAAATATTGTATGCACTGCACCTCTGTATACTATCCCCAGACTATACACAGTGCCCACATAGTACATGCACTGCACCTCTGTATACTATCCCCAGACTATACACAGTGCCCACATAGTACATGCACAGCACCTCTGTATACTATCCCCAGACTTACAAGGCCCACAATACACACAGCGCCTCTTATAAAAACCCCAACTAACACAGTGCCCCCACAAAAGTACACGCACTGCACCTCTGAACTAACCCCCAGACTAACACGTGCCCACATTTACAGCACACCCTCGTATACTACCTCCAGACTATACACAGTGCCCACATAGTAAAACACCACCTCGTATACACCCCGGGACAACCAGTGCCCCCTAGTACATCACGCCCCGTATACTACCCAGGACTATACCAGGCCCACATAGTACATGCACGCCCTCTGTATACACCCAGGGACTATACCAGGCCCAAAGTACATGCACTGCACCTCTTATACTACCCCCAGACAAAACACAGGCCCACATAGTACGGCACTGCACCTCTGTAAAACTATCCCCGACTAACACAGTGCCCACATATACATCACTGCACCCTGTATACTACCCCCCAACTATACACAGGCCACATAGTACATGCACGCACCTTGAACTATCCCCAGACTATACAAGTGCCCACATATCAGCACACACCTCTTAATATCCCCCAACTATACACAGTCCCCACAAGACGCACGCACCTCTTATACTACCCCCCAGAATACACAGTGCCCAAAAAAGTACAGCACAGCACCCTGTAACAAACCCCGGGACTACACAATGCCCACATAGTACATCACAGCCCCTCGAAAACTATCCCAGGACTCACATGGCCCACATAGTACATACAGCCCTCTTTTTAATACACCCAGGACAAAAAATGCCCACATGTAATAAGGGGGGGGGGGGTTTTTAATTAATAAAAAGTAATAGTAATGATCCCCATGAAATTTATAATATACCAGGCCCCATAGTAAGCATAAAACCTCGTATACTATCCCGGGACTACACAAATGCCACATAGAAAATGCACAGCACCTCTGTATACTATCCCAGGACTATACACAGTGCCCCATATACTCACAGCCTCGTATACTAACACACTGCCCCTAGTACATGCACACGCCTCTGAACTATCCCAGGACTTACACGGGCCCACAAAAACATGCACTGCACCTCTGTATACTATCCCAGGACTATACACAGTGCCCACATAGTACATGCACTGCACCTCTGTATACTATCCCAGGACTATACACAGTGCCCACATAGTACATGCACTGCACCTCTGTATACTATCCCCAGACTATACACAGTGCCCACAATACATGCACGGCCTCTGTATCAACACAGTCCCACTAGTACATGCACACCCTCTGTATACAAATCCCAGGACATACACAGTCCCACATAGTCATGCACGCACCCGTAACATCCCCCAACTATACCAGTCCCACATAACAGCACACACCTCTGTATACAACCCAGGACAACACAGTGCCCACAAGTCTCACAGTGCCTCTGTTACATCCCCAACAAAACACAGGCCCCAAGTACACACTGCCCCTCTGTATACTATCCCCAGCTATACACATGCCCACATAGTACATGCCGCGCCTCTTTAAAAACTACCCCAGATATACACAGTGCCCACATATACATGACAGCCCTCTGTATACTACCAGGACATACACATCCCACATAGTACATGCACAGCACCCCTGTATCAACCCCCCAAAACTATACACATGCCCACAAGTACATGCACTGCACCTCTGTATACTACCCCCGGGACTATACACATGCCCACATATACATGCACATCCCCTCAGTATACTATCCCCAACATACACGTCCCCACAAGTACAGCACGCACCTCTGTATACTACCCCCACACTATACACAGGCCCACAAGTCAGCACTGCACCCGTATACTATCCCCAACTATACACAGGCCCACATAGTACATGCACAGCCCCCTTTTTTATATATCCCCAGCCCAAACACAGTGCCCACATAGTAAAAATCAAGCGCCCGATACTATCCCGACTAACACAGTGCCCACATAGTACATGCACAGCGCCTCTGTATACTACCCCCAACAACACAGTCCCCATAGCAGTACAGCGCCTCTGTATACTATCCCAGGACTATACACAGTGCCCACATAGTACATGCACAGCGCCTCTGTATACTATCCCCAGACTATACACAGTGCCCACATAGTACATGCACTGCACCTCTGTATACTATCCCAGGACTATACACAGTGCCCACATAGTACATGCACTGCACCTCTGTATACTATCCCAGGACTATACACAGTGCCCACATAGTACATGCACAGCGCCTCTGTATACTATCCCAGGACTATACACAGTGCCCACATAGTACATGCACTGCACCTCTGTATACTATCCCCACATAACCATCCCACAAAGAACATGCACAGCGCCTCGTATACTACCCCCACTAACACAGTGCCCACATAGTACCACTGCACCTCGTATACTATCCCCACACTAACACAGTGCCCACATAGAAACATGCACACGCCTCGATACTACCCCCAGGACATACACAGTGCCCCATAGTACATGCAAAGCCCCTCTGTAACACCCCAGACATACACAGTGCCCCCATGACATGCCAGCGCCCGTATACTATCCCGGGACTATCCGTGCCCACATAGTACATGCAAGCGCCTCTGTATACTCCCCAACTAAACAGTGCCCACATAGTACATGCACACGCCCTTAAACTACCCCGGGACAACACAGTCCCACAAGTACATGCACACCCCTCTGTAACTATCCCCGACTATACACATGCCCACATAGAACATGCCACGCCTCTGTATACTATCCAGGACATCACAGTGCCTATTTATTACATCACACAACCTCGTATACTATCCCGGGACTATACACAGGGGCCTACTTTTTACATGCACGCACCTCTATACTATCCCGGGACTATAAAAATTGCCATTTTAAACATGCACTCCCTCTGAAAACAACCCCGGGACAAAAACACAGCGCCCACATATTACATGCACTGAACCTCTATATACTACCCCCGGAATGTAGAAGATACACTGCACCCCTATATTGCATGCACTGCTGCCCTGTTTACTACGCCTGGACTATACACAGTGCCCAAATATTACATGCACTGCACCCTTATATACTACCTATGGATTGTGGAAGATATACTGCATCCCTGTATACTACCCCTGGACTGTACACACAACACCCAAATATTACATGTACTGCAATCCTGTATACTACTCCTGGACTGTAGAAGATACACTGAACCCCTATATTAAATTCACTGCACCCCTGTATACTACCCCCAGATTATATACACAGCGCCCAAATATTACATGCACTCCACTCCTGTATACTACCCCCGGCCCCAAAGCCCCAGGGGCCCCCCAAATTACATCTCTGCAATCCTGTTTTTCCCCCTTTGGACTGTAAAAGATAAACTAAAACCCCAATTTTGAAATTCACTGCACCCCTGTATACTACCCCAAGTTTATATACACAGCGCCCAAATATTAAAATGCCCTTGAAACTCCTGAAATACTACTCCTAAACTGTAGAAGATACAGTTACCCTTCACACTCCCCCGGACAAACAAAACACAGCGCCAAATATTCCATTCATTGAACCCCTATACAGTACCCCTGGGCTATACACACAGTAGTCAAATATTACATGCACTGCACCCTATACACTACCATCTGACTGTACACACAGCAGACAAATACATGCACTGTACTCCTATACATGTCTAGACTGCACACACAGCACCCAAATATTAAATACACCACACCCTTGTATAAACCCAGTCGTACTGCGCACCGAATTATTGTTCATTCCCACAGGTATAAAAAACTACAACCCTTTTATAAGCATCCCCACCCTTTAATACCAACCAATTGTACACATAGCACCCAAATATTACATGCACCCCCCCTGAAAACCTACCCCAGGACTCATCCCGGGGTTCCAATTTTAGATTACAAAACCCCCTGAATATTCCCCCGCCTGTTTTCCCTTTTTTTACAATATTAGATATATAGAACCCCTGTATACCACTCCTGTAATGTATACATCTTCTCCCTGTAATAATATTTTATATACTGCACCCCTGTATATTATCCCTGGGCTGTATGCACTCCACCACAATTTATACTCCCGGCATCCCTATATACTACCTCCAGACTTTCCAAATATTAGGTAAAATGCACTATGAATACTACCCTCAGACTGTACACACTGTATTTAAATATTAGATATACTGTACCATGTATAATACCCCAGGACTGTACACACATACCCAAAATTTAATTATACTCACCCTATATACTACCCTGGACTGTACACTGTTTTACAATATTATACTGTACCCTGGTACACCACCGCTAGGTTGTATACACTGTTTTACAATTTTAGATGCACTGCTCTCCTCTGTACTACCCCAGGATGTATACACTATTTTACAATATGAGATATACTACACCCCTGTACACCATGATTGTATATACTGTTTTATAATATTAGCCGCACTGCACCGCTGTATCCTACTCCCGGACTGTATACACTACATTGAAATAGTAGATACACTGCACCCCTATATACTATCTCTGAACTGTGTACACTGTTACACAATATTGGATGCACTGCACCCCTGTACACTACCCCAGACTGCATACACCAGGCATCCTCAAACTGCGGCCCTCCAGCTGTTGGGGAAACTACAACTCCCATCATGCATTTATATAATCTATAACATGGGGAAGATGGGAGTTTTTAGTTTCCCAACAGCTGGAGGGCCGCAGTTTGAGGATGCCTGGACACAGTATCCAAATATTAGATACACTACACCCCTATAAACTGCCCCCAGACTGTACACCAGTATATTATGCACATTGTATACTATGTACATTCTTCTCTTGTCCTGCTGCAGACACCATCAACCCTGTATGGTTCTACTGATCTCATCATTACACCCCATGCTCCTGTACAGGGGGTAGAAGTGCAGTTCTTCTATATATAGTTGGGGGTCTTGTCAGCCAAACATACCGCTTTCACTTAAAACGGCAACTGCAGCCAAACCACAAAAGTCATTGGAATTCTGAGCAGATGTCTTTGTATGTGTCGTGAGTGTGGTGACGTCCTTGTTCGTCCTGCCAGTCCCAACCCCATTAGGCAGATGTGTCTTATTAGCTGTAGCCGCCTGCATATAGAATTACCATAGGGGGGAGACGAGAACCCCAATGAGGACCGCTGCCACACTCTCTCCTAGTCATGCTTTGTGGCACCCCGAGGTGGCCCTTGTCACCCTGCGCTCCTCTCCCGCCAGGGTAGGTCTAGGTTTTCGGCACATGATAAGTTCTAGTATTGGATGGACTGAGATCTCAGCCTGCTGTTGACCCTAACTGCTTCTTTCTATCAATGTTTTTGACTCTTCACAATTTTTTTTTTGTGACAGGGCGGACTAGGAACAGTTCTCCACCCTGGAAGTCGGTGCCTGAGAGAGACTCCATGTCTTCCGGTGATCGGTGTATACACGACATAAACATAAGATGGGGGGCTACTGGTAATTTTAGAACTGTCTTGGAGTCCATTTAGGGTCCTTCCACTGTCTGAGGGGGTTCAGTGTCTCCAGGTCCAGGAGCCTGTCCCCCTCAGACCTCCAGCCAGTATGAGTCAGAGCAGTGGTCCGAGCCCCCGGCTGGTGGATTCCCCTCTTCTGTTACAAAGCTCAGAGCTCCTGTGCAGTTTGGGAAATGCTCAGCCTGAACGCATGCGACATGCGGACTCTCTTACTCCTTCACCAAAGAGCTTACCACCATCTCCAATCCTCCAGCCTCCCATTCCCTTGTCTGCCGGGGACTGGGAGAGTCGAGAGGAGCTACGACAGCGGGAGCTTGAGGAGGCCAGGGCCCGAGCAACTCAGATGGAAAACCATGCCTGGTGGAAATTTGCCACCAACGGGAAGAGAAGGGGAGCAAATAAGACTGAGAGAAAAAGGGCCAGGGAAGAAGGCGTGCAGCTCCGCAATCGACTTGAAGTCCTGAGCAAAGAGCTGAATGCTCTGAAAAGAGAGCGGCAGGAGGCCACTGGTGAGATGGAGCAACTCCGCAGGGAACTTGAGCAACTGCGTGGCAAAGAGCAAGTGACCACAGAGCAGGAGACTGAGGAGCCAGTGCGGGATGTAGACACCGAGAAGCCCCCTAAAGTCAAGGTTAGATTACTTGCTAATTGGTGTTTCTCCTCCAGACTACCCTCGCAGATGAAGCTCGAAGGGGCTCTTTAAATAAGTTAAAAGCAATTTTAAACCAATTTTTTACCTTTTTTGGTTCCTCCTTTTTAGGTTTGTTGCGAGTTTGAAATGTTTTCAAACAAATTTGGGGGTTTTTTTTTGAGCCTGTTCTTACTCAAGGGCTTGGCTCAAACAGCCATTCTCGTAAAAACTCTCTCTAGTGTTGCAGGGTAGTGTTAGCAAGTATAGTCCCCAAAAGGAAAAATTTTCCTTTATGGGGGAAATTTTTCCGTGCTGTTTTTTGCTGCCCAAAAATTTTGGCAGCTTTTTTCCTTTTTTTGCATTGTTAGGGTTGTTCCACGGGCAAAATTTCCCCGCATTTCGGGCGATTTTCTCTAATACGGGCGAGATGCGAAATTACGAATCCCAGCTCCGAAGAAAGGATTAACCTCCTTCCCCCCGCTGAATGTATTGTACGCGGGGAGATAAGTGACATGTCAATTACTTTTCGGCGAAAAGGCCCGCGAGTAATGACTGTCAATGGGGGCCCGGGGCCCCAAACACAGAGACTTGTACCCCCGCAATACATCGTGTGAACATACCTTTGGGTAAATTCCCAAACGATTTTAACAGGAATTTAAAAAGCACTTTGGGCACAGTATGTATTTTGGCGCTCAATGCCATTTTTTTGCACCATTAGTGCAGAATGCGCCTGAATCTATAACCGTTCTAATGCAGGGCTAGATTTAAACGCTTTTTAGCTACTAACAAAATTCTTGGGTCGCAAACCACTTTTAATGTCTACCTTTCCAGCAGTAAGCCCGGATTTTGCCGATAAACATCATAAATTTTAGAATTGTAGGTTTTCAGGCACACCCTCCAGCATGACCTCCTCATCCCCCCGCATTACAAAGTGCCCCGGGCACCCGATAATGCACCTAGTTTCGTAGTGCGCCTGGTTATAAATATAGCGAACAGGGCTGCGCCAGTTTTCGGGCTGAAAAGACGCCAGAACTCTGACGCAGCCCCATACATACATGCCGCCCTTCAGTTCTTTGTTAAAATTCTCGTGTAATCTGACAGCCATTTTCAATACCATGGATTTGAAATCTATAGTAGGGGAAAAAAAATAAAGAACATGTTCATACTGTTGATAGGCTCCTCGTCGAATCATGCTCCAACAGGAGGGACGTGGGTTTGCCCCACTAGGAGCTAAACTGTGTCAAAATCAAAGGCGCATACCAACCAAATACTGTTTAGCAGAAATCCGAGGAAAACCTGCTGAAGAAAACACATTATATTTTTCTCATTGACAAAATCCGACATGAAGCTTTAAAGGGAACATGTCACATAGGTTTTGCCCCCCTTGCTGAGGACAGCACAAGCTAGTGACAGACCTGCTGTTTCCAGCGCTGTGTCTCTTATTCTGTAAGTGGCTGTAGTTTTAGAGCATTTACCCCTCAAATCTTATTCATGAGCAGGTGTTAGCCCCGCCCACCAAAGGCTAGCCCCCACCCATCTGGCAGTTATTCACATGGTTCTGCCTATTCAAAGTAAAGCTATGTTCACACGGCTTATTTTGGGACGTATTTCAGCCCGTAATTCCCCCATACTGCGCGAATTACTGGCTGAAATTCGTCCCAGTCATTACGGTAATCCACAGTTCTCATAGAGAACTATGGATTACGTCTCCTCTCCCCGCTCGCACAATACGGCGAGCGGGGAGAAAGTGACATGTCAATTATTCACGGCATATACGTATGTCTATGGGGCTGGCGGGCTGCCAGCCCCCCCCGCCCCCGCTGCAGAGCACACGGCATAATTGCGGGCGAAATACTTCCTGCAATTACGCCGTGAATAAGCTGTGTGAACACAGCCTAATACGTTTATCAGTTGAGGTGGTCGGGGCTAGCCTCAGGTGGGCAGGGTTTGAAAAAAAACTGACTCTTCAAATGACTCTTTTCTGGCTGAAAACTGCAGATTTGAGCATTAAATGCTCTAAAATTCCAGCATCTTACAGAATAAGGGACACAGCGCTGGGAACAGCATGTCTGTCACTAGCTTGTGCTGCCCTCAGCAAGGGGGCATAACCTATGTGACCTATGTAACCTAGGTTCTCTTTAACATAATGCGGATTTGTGGTGCAGGTTTTCTGTCGCAGGACTGTACTGCAGTGAAACTGCCTTCATTAGCAGTATTCTCCTTTCAATTTCCTAAATGATTTGGAAAGATGCCGCAAGTGAGTAATCAATTCTTGTGTTTAGTCTGCAAGATTTTAAGCACAATAATTAAATATTCTCTTGAACACCTTTCCAAATAATTTTGGACATTGAAAGGAGCTTACTGTTAATAAAGGCAGTTTTACAGCAACAGAAAAAACGCGTCATATGAAAGCAGCCTCAGGCTGTGTTCACACGTTGCGTTTTTCAACTGCATGAAATCGCAGGCATTTTTTAATTAGCCCCACTTTCACCTGTGCTCCACATTAGAGTTATGAAAATAACACACAATGGCAAAAAGCCGATCCAGCCTGCTCACCTGATGATATGAAGAGGCACTTGATGTGAGGGTGCACGCCTTATCCAGTAGGTCTCAGGCAATTCAATACATAGAAAAGCACCCAAAAATGGTAGAGCCGCTGGCACCGTGGATATATAAAGTATGTGCGTTTATTCCATTAAAGGGGTTGTCTCACTACAAGGATTGCTTTTTATGTTAAAGATATTGCAAAGTGACTTGTTTTTGCAATATATGTCCATTAACAGTGTCCTACCTATTCTGAGATATCCCCTCTTGTATGGGCTGCATCAGCTCCTCAGGTCGCTATAGCTACAGACCTGTTTGATCTCTCCTGATAGGCTGCCAGCACTGGTTGCTATAACTACAGACCTGTTTGATCTCTCATGATAGGCTAGCAGCGCTGGTTGCTATAGCTACAGACCTGGCTTCTACTGCAGCCTAGTAGACGCCAGTAAATACGCCCCTGAATTTAAAGTGAAACCAAGAAAACAGGACTGAGGTGAGATGAATCAATGTAGTGAGACAGCCCCTTTAAAAGTACAAAAAATCAGCTTACGGTAATATCATAATACCAGTAGATAGAGAACATCATTTAGCTGATTTAAAAGCCTCAGCTTTGGCAGCGACCACAGGAGTTTTCATAACCTGAGGAAGACATCCTAAATATAAGACACATAGTAACAGATTTACTAATCCTGTGTATACTTCACAAGAGTCAATTTAGGACTAGGTGGTCCGAAGCTGTTTAAAAATGAATACTGCGATTTATGCTCTATGATTAATTTAGCACGTCTTTAGAGTTGTCTAACTTTTCATACCAGCTATTGGTTCTCCTCCTTTTTAGTACCATTTTGGTGCATTTAAACCACACTATCTGCCCACAAAGCCTCGTCTTGTTGAATGAGGTGTAAAAAGTGTCTAAAACACGTGGAATATTTGTCTAAAATGAGTTTCTGAATTTTTTGGGGCGTTTTATGACAAGGTCTAGATGAAACACATTTTTAAAGGGGTTGTCTCACTACAAGGATTGCTTTTTATGTTAAAGATCTTGCAAAAAAAGTCACTTTGCAATATATGTCCATTAACAGTGTCCTACCTATTCTACCTAACTATTCTGAGATATCCCCTCAGGTCGCTATGGCTACAGACCTG
Source organism: Phyllomedusa bahiana (assembly GCA_025379985.1). Classification (NCBI taxonomy): domain Eukaryota; kingdom Metazoa; phylum Chordata; class Amphibia; order Anura; family Hylidae; genus Phyllomedusa; species Phyllomedusa bahiana. The sequence goes on along the minus strand of JAODAL010042092.1, from coordinate 21,384 downwards.
TTTGATCTATCCTGATAGGCTGCCAGCACTGATTGCTATAGCTACAGACCTGGCTTCTACTGCAGCCTAATAGAAGCTAGTAAATGCCCCTGAATTGAAAATGAAACCAAGAAAACAGTACTGAAGTAAGATGAATCAATTTAGTGAGACAACCCCTTTAATCTCTATATATAGACATCTCTCTCTGCTATGTCTAACCTCCTAGTCTTACAGTTCTCCAATTGGTAATTTTAGGAGATAGATATAGAAAGCAACATACGACCAGAGGGCTATGAACAGCACAATGAAGGTTCATCTCGCAGCCCAAGACCCCGAAACTGGGATGACAGAGACTCTACTGAGGAGGACGCACCGAAGATTATGGCCCTTAAGCTGAGACTGGACGAGAGTCAGAAGGTTCTGCTAAAGGAGAGAGAGTGAGTTTCTGACTGTTGGTATAGAAGGCACAATTGCAATTAAAAAAATTTTAGAAGAGAAAAATGCACAAAAAAGCGCTCCCTAGTATAATATTTCTAATAGCAACTATAGGTGATGTATATGGAAATGCACACTCGCCATTTCACGTTGTACAGTTTACGAAAGCACAACTCTCCCCGCAGTAGGGTGCCAGATGGCTGGCATGAAATTAAAAAAATGACCGCAGCTCTTCCACGTTCTCCGTGGAATGGTAAGTAATATGCAAGGTAACCAAAAGAGAATGTCAATTTTCTAAAGAGTCCTTGGAGTTTGCATGGACTTTTATGGCATTAGTGCTTGATGGGTCCTTTACAACAATATGTTTTTTAAACACCGTTGGTTTGTAGTACTCAGTGTGAAAAACCTGAGGAAATACATTTGCGAAATGCGTTGTTTTTGTAGATTAAAAAATTTTTTCAACTCAAATTGAGAGTGCCAGGGCTCTTTGTCCATGAGGTTTGTTAGTCCAGGTTTTCAGCCAAAACTAGACTTCTGAGAAAAGTTGCATTTTCTTTCAGTTATATTGCCTAATTCAACTTCTGTAAAAGCTACTCCTCACAGCCAGGGCTGTGAAGTCGGAGTCAGAAACTCAGTCGTTGCCTATTTTGCAAGAGTCTGAGCTAGAGTCATTATAAAATGGACCGACTCCCAAAATCTATAATAAATTGGTCCAGTTCAATGCAGTGCCGAGAGCAAGAGGAATTGGGTCTTGCCAGTGCTACTGCTCCCATATCTTCAGCTCATCACATGAGGAGTGTAATTTTGAAAAGTATTTGGATGACATGGAGCAGGGGAAAAGATTCCGCTCCCATAGCAAACGGATTTCAGCTAAATTTTTCACTTGCTTTCAAAGAAATAGAAGATCAACCATTTATCAAAACTGACTGTGCCTAAGTCAATTCCTTTATACCCTAAAATTGTTAGAGATGTTTCCCCCTGTGGTCACCGCTTTGCCACCAACCCAAGTTAGAGTAGAGAGGTCGTTCTCTAGCCTGGAAATAATGAGATCAGATGTGAGGTTGTCTATGAAGGATCTGATGGAGGCAATACTATTTCTCAGAACAAATTCATAGACTCCACAAATGTTATTCTGGATGTTTTTGTTGAAAACTGTTTTTTTCCCCACTTACTACAGGGTGTTTTACATATTTACATTTTATTAAAGTTTTTCACGTCCTAAAGTTGTATCCAATAAATATATTTTACATCAGCAAGCAAAAGGATAACAATGGTTTGAACTTGTGACTTTCAGGCTCCATATCTCACCATCCACTACAGCTTTGTACATGAGGCTACCATCATTTTATAGACAATCATCTTGGCTATCCTATATATAACTTTGACCTGCAACTATTTAGCATATGCTTAGCTCAGATTTTTGTCATGTAACTGCATTGTTACTGTTTTGCTCCTGGTGGTGGGACAATCTTTTTCTTATTGTTACTACAAATTACAACCTATACTCATATTCCATAATAGCTCAGTGTGTTATTAGGCTGATTCCCAAGCAAAAGGTCACTGGTTTGAGCAGCCATGAAGATGATTTCCCTAGAAAAGAGAGACCGCATCATCCAGCTCATCGATAGCGTCTCTGGGCCAAGAAAATTGCCAAACTGTGTTATGTGAGGCCCTGACAGCTGGAAGAATATGAAATGAAGCCCACCCACCCCTTCCAACCCCAAGAGGGGGGAATTTCCCCTAATCAAAAGGCGATCAGTCCGGGCCCGCGAAAAACGGGGGCAGTGGGGGGCGGTCGTATGCTTCGTAATAGTGAGTTTCACGGGAATTCCATGCAAGAAACGGGAAAACATGCTTTAACGGTCTGGAATTAGGCCCGGAAGTAAGGGGAAGGGGGGGGAAGGGGTTTTTTTAAAACCCCCCCAAATTCGCCTGTTTTCCCATAGTGCTGCACAAACGCCGTATACTCTAAATTAAACCCATCTGCTGTCCCCTTTTCATTCTCCTGCTTCCCCGCTGCAGGTAAATTTCTCCCCTTAACCCCGGCCCCCCCTTTCCCCTTTTAAAGGGGCTCACCCCAACTTCCCCCTTCCTTCCATAGAAACCCTTCCCTTAACTCTACTCGCAATTCGCTGTACGTCTTTCCCCCCCTTTTTTAAATTCCCCCTTTTGGAACCCCGATTTTTTGGCAAAAATTTCTCATGCTGTTCAGGGCCCTGTTTCTTTTCATTCCCTCCCCTGGGGCCCTCACGGAAACATGGCTCCACCCACTCTGACACCGCTTCCCTTGCCGCTTTTCACCTAGGCGGCCTACATTTTTAAACCCCCCCCCCAGCCCCGGAGAACACGCCGGGGGGGAGGGTCGGTTTACTTCTCTCTCCACACTGCATTCCCAGGTCTTTTCCCCCCGCACCCCCCTCACTTTCCCATCTTTTGAAGTCCACAAAAGGGGACTCTTTCGGCCATTTTCCACCCGGAGTCCCCCGGGTTTTGTACAGGCCCCCCTCCCCCCGCCAATTTCTGGAAAAATTTTCGCGATTTGGCCCCCCTTTTCCTTCTTCTGAAATGCCCCATTTCATAATGGGTGTTTTCAACCCCCATTGATGACCCCATGTCTCCTTCTCCTCTCAGTTTTTTTCATTGACCTCTTCTTTTGGGCCCTCTTGCATTTTTTTTACTGACTTTCCCACCCCAAAAGGGGATGGGAACTTTTCTTGATCTGGTCTTCTGTGTCTCTCATCAATTTCTAACCTCCCCAATTTTCCTTTGCTCTCTTGTTAAAAAATTTATCCCCTTTTATAAAATTCTCACCCCTTCTTGGACAAAAATCCCCTTTTCACCCATTCGGGAAATATCCGCTCCTTTAAAACCCCCGGGAACTTTAAATTTTTAAAAATCCTCACTGCCCCCAATCTCCCCCCTCCCTGTCCGGGACCGGGCTGTCAAACATTACAACAAAAAACTTTTTTCCCCCCAACCCCCCCTGGACTTTTGGGCCACCACTCACACACCGTACCACCAGAGTCGACCCCCGGCCCACCCTTGGCACACACCTCAGACTCGGGGGCCCGGGGCCGCCCCCCCCCCCCCCCCCCCCCCCCCCCCCCCAAACCCCCCTTTGGAGAAAGTCGAAGCTACCAGCAGACTTTCCCCCCTAAAAAATTCATGCTCAGGTTTTAAACACACTCCCCTTTTCACAGCGCCAAACAAAAATTTTTTACCCCCTATCTAAACCTTACACAACAACCCAAAAACGTGTTTGACACCATCCATCCCTTCTCGGGGCCTAAAGCTCGGGCCCCGGTCTTGACCTCTTTTGCTGAGGACCGGGCCCCACTCAAAAAAAATTTTCCCCCCAAAATCTAAACACAAACCCCCGGGAAAAAATCCTGTCCCTCCCCCCCCCCAAAAAAATTTTTTTTTTTTCCCCAAAAAAAAAAGAAAAAAACCTTCCCCCCTTCCCCCCCCCCCCCCCCCCCCCCTTTTTCCTTTGTGTTTTTTTCCCCCCCCTTCCCCTGAAAAAACCCCTTTTCCCCAAAAATTTTCCCCCTTCCCCCAAAAAAAAACCCCCCTAAAAAAAACCCCCCCTTTCCCCCCCCCAAAATACCGACCGTCTCTAAACCTTTTTTTTCCCTTTTTTTGGGGGTTCCCCCCCCTTTTTTTTTCTTTTTTCCCTTTTTTCCCTTCCCTTTTTTTTCCAAAACTTTTTAGTTTCCCCAAATTTTTCCCCTTTTTTGGGGAAAAAAATTTTTTTTTGGGTTTTCCTTTTTCCCCTTTTTCCCTTTTTTCCCCTTTTTTTAAAAACCCCTCCCCCGTTTCTTTTCCCCCCCCCCCCTTTTTTTTTTTTTTCCCTACGTTTTCCCCCCCTTTTCCTTTTTTTTTTTCCCCCCCCCCCCAACCCCCCCCGGGGGGTTTTTTTCCCCCCTTTTTCCTTTTCCCCCAAAAAACCCCCCAAATTTCCCCCCCCCCCAAAAACCCCCTGGGAAAAAAAACCCCCCCCTTTTTTTAAAATTTTTCCCCCAAAAAAAATTTTTTTTTTTTTCCCCCCCCATCTTGTTTTTTTTCTTTTAAAAAACCCCCCCCCAAAAAAATTTTTTTCCCCCCCTTTTTTTTAAACCCCCCCCTTTTTTTTTCCCCCCAAATTTTCCCCCCCCCCCCCGGGGGACCCAAAAAGGGGGGGTTTTTTTTTTAAAAAAAAAAAACCCTTTTTTTTTTTTTTTTAAAATTTTAAAAAATTTTTTATCGGGGGCCCCCCAAAATCCCCCTTTTTTTACCCCAACCCGGGGTTTTTTTCCCCCCCCCGGGGGCCCCCCCTTTTTTTTGGGGGCCCCCCTTTTTTTTTTTTTTTAAAATTTGGGGGGGGGTTTTTTTTTTTTTCTTTTTTTTTCCCCCTTTTTTTTTTTGGGGGTTTGGGGGGGGGGCCCCCCCCCCCCCTTTTTTTTTTTTTTTTTTTTTTTTTTTTGGGGGGGGGGGAAAATTTTTTTCCGGGTTTTTTTTTTTTTAAAAACCCCCCTTTTTTTTTTTTTCCCCCGGGTTTTCCCCCTTTTTTTTTTAAAATTTTTTTTTTGGGGGCTTTGGGGCCCTTTTTTTTTTTTTTTGGGGGTTTTGGGGGTTTTTTTTTTTTTAAAAAAATTTTTTTTTGGGGGGTTTTTTAAAAAGGTTTTTTTTTTTTTTGGTTTTTTTGAATTTTTTGGGGGGTTTTTTTTTCCCCTTGGGGTTTTTTTGGTTTGGGGTTTTTTTTTGTTTTTTTCCTTTTTTTTTTTTTTTGGGAAAAATTTTTTTTTTTTTTTTTTTTTTTACCCGGGGGGGGGGGTTTGGGGGGAAAAAAAAAAAGGTTTTTTTTAAAAAAAATTTTTTTTTGGAAAAAAGTTTTTAAAAGGGTTTTTTTGGGGGGTTTTTTTTTAAAAAAGGGGGGGGGGGGGGGGGTTTTTTTTGGGGGGGAATTTTTGGTTTGGGGGGGGGGTTTTTTTTTTTTTTTTTTTTTACATTTTTTTTTTGTTTTTTTGGGGGTTCATTTTTTTTTTTGGGGGGGAAATTTGGGGGGAAAATTTTTTTTTTTTTTAAAAAAGGGTTTTTTTTTGGGGGGGGGGCCCCTTTTTGGGGGGTTTTTTTTTTTTGTTAAAAAATTTTTTTAAATTTTGGGGGCCCCGGGGGGGGGGGGGTTTTTTTTTTTTTTGGGGGTTTTTTTTTTTTTTTGGGGGGGGGGGGGTTTTTTTTTTTTTTGGGTTTAAAATTTTTTTTTTAAAAAAATTTTTTTTTTTTTTTAAAAAAATTTTTTTTTTTTCCAAAGGGGGAAAAATTTTTTTTTTTGGGTTTTTTTTTTTTTTTTTTTTTTAATTTTTTTCCCTTTTTTGGGGGGGGGTTTTGGGGGGGGGTTTTTTTTTTTTTTTTTTTTTTTTGGGGGGGGAAAAAAAACCCCGGGTTTTTTTCCGGTTTTTAAAAAAGGGGTTTTTTTTTAAAATTTTTTTTAAAAAAATTTTTTTGGGGGTTTTTCCCCCTTTTAAAAAAAAGGGTTTTGGGGGCCCCCAAAAAAACCCCCCCCCCCTTTTTTTTTTTTTTTTTTTTTTTGGGGGTTTTTTTTTTGGGGGTTTTTGTTTGGCCCCCCTTTTTTTTTTTGGGGTTTTTTTTGGGGGGGAAACCCCCGGGGGTTTTTCCTTTTTGGAATTTTAGGGGTTTTTTTTTTTTAATTTGGGTTTTTTTTTTTGATTTTTTTTTTTTTCTGGGTTTTTTTTTTTTGGATTTGATTTTTTTTTTTTTTTTTTTTTCCCAAATTAAAAAAAGGGGGGGGTTTTTTTTTTAAAAAAAATTTTTAAATTTTTTGGGGGGGTTTTTTTTTTTAAAATTTTTTTTTTTTTTGGGGGGAAAAAAAATTTTTTGGGTTTTTTTTTTTTTGATAAAAAAAACGGAGGGACCCAATCCATTTCAAAAAACAGGGAAAAAAAAAAAAAGGGGAAAAAAAGTAAGTTTTTAAATTTACCAGAGCCGAGAAGGATTCAGGCAGTGTTGTAAGCTAAAGATGGATTTACCAAATACTAACAAAATAATAAAAATTTACATTTTGATTTTTAGGAGCAAAACAGTAACAATGCAGTTACAGGAAAGAATCTGCAGAACTAAGCAGATGCTAAATACTTTCAAGTCAGATTTATGTATAAGATAGGTAAGATGATTGTCTATAAATTGATGGTAGCCTCATGTACAAAGCTGTAGTGGATGGTGAGATATGGTGCATGAAAGCCAAAAGTTCAAAACATTGTTACCATTTAACTTGTCAGTGCCTGTTCTACCTAAATAGCCTGATAATTGTATCATAAGGTGATAGCCAGATGTTACCATTTTACTACAGTAAAGTTATCACTTAAACATGCGCTATGTATGAGGGAGTAGGAGTCGGAGTCATGGAAATTGAGGAGTTGGAATTGGAGCTTTGGCTTACCGACACCACAGCCTTGCTCACAGCCAGCTTCAGGCTTCCACTTCTTGTTCAGTTTTTGGGCAGTTCTATGACTGGGAGTAACGTTGCAGCTCTTCTATTCTTAGCTCAGCCTGTTAAAAGGACATTGATGATGGAGGGGTTTTAACAGCAGGGCGAATGGCTACAGAGCTCCATAGGCTTAAAGTTTATCAGTAAGGCTATGTTCACACGGCTTATTTTGGGATGCATTTCGCCACGTATTGAGAGCGTACTGTGCTCTAATACGAGTGAAATGTGCCCCAATCATTACGGTAATCCACAGTTCTCATAGAGAATCATGGATTACGCCTCCTCTGCCCGCTCGCACAATACGATCGTATTTAAAGAAGATTAGCTTTAAATGATACTAAAAGAAAGTAAAGGCACTGAATGTTCCTAGAGATCCAGAAGCATAGTTCTCAAGTTTAAAGAGCTTATCTTGCTTCCCTTTTATAACTTTAAGTATGGTGCTGAGACGGAGAAAATTAAACAGGTTGCACCTGGCTCATTCTTATGTTGGGCCAGGTGCCACCTCTGGGACTCGCACCTATCACACATTTTTGGGTGGAATCATTTTGGTATATAAAGGGTTATATTAAATTAACCTAGAAGCTATGATTAAGGACTTATTAGTCTGAAACACGTAAGCTGAGGGTGTTCTGTCGTTGAGTTTTCACAATATGTTGTGACTTTTAATGTTTTTAAAGCAATGGAAAGTAAAAATTAAATATGTTATATTCTAAGAAGTTGTGGAGGTGCTGCTGAATCATATACTTCATCTGAAGTTATATTTTTATCACACATTGATGGTGTACCCATAAGGCCCATATGCCTTGGGCTCTAATCAGTTATGTAATGAGGAGGATAAAGTATATTATCAAATGGCAAAGAACTACCCTACAGATGTCACTTACTGTCTTGTCCACCAATGTCTCCACCACATGGTGTTGAGGTCCTTGTCTGTCAAATGACCCTGACCTGCTCTAAGCTGTTGACTCTTAAACTTGTTCCCTTTCTCTACATAGAGACAAGATGGTTCTAAGTAAGACCATTGAGAAGATGGAGGCCGAGATCAGCCAGTGGAAGATGAAATGTGAGGAACTGAGCAAATCAAGGCAGGAGGCCATAACTCAGGTAAGTAACCATCAAAAACAAATCAATACAATTATTCTGTAGTCGGAAGGTTGGGGCAATATAACGTGGTTAGAGTCATCTCATGATTGAGATAGAACTGTATCAGTGCAGTGTCAGGAAGCTGCAGGAAAGGATGAGGCATGAAAGTGTAAGATACAAGATACAAAAAAACAATGAAGTATGAAATTTTAGCAGAACAAAAAGCTTTTAAAATAGTATAGCAGAATGGAAAAAAGTCACAAAACTTTCAAAACAGTTACAGATTATATAACACATATGAACTATTCACAAAATAGTTGGCTTTTGATTTAAATTTTTTAACCCCTTCCCGACATAGGATGTACCCATACGTCTTGGCGGAAAATGCGTTCCTGCAAATGGATGTATGGGTACGTCCTGGCGATCATGCTGGCCTACAAGCGAGCCCCGCACGATCACGACATGGGACCAGCGGTATATTACCGCTGGCCTCATGCCGCATCTCCCACGGCTGGAGTGAGCTCCACTCATGGTTGTTTAACCCCTTAACTCCGATGATCTATTAGGATCGTCAGAGCTAAATCGCAGGCTGGATGAGTAAGCTCCTTCTGCCTGCTCTCGTCGCGGCTGCCGCACGATCGTTACTGTCTCCTACCAGACAGCCCGGGACGTGAAAATGACTTCCCAGGCTGTCTGTGACGTCACCATGCCCGGCAATGCATTGTGGCCATTGCCGGGCAGAGTGATTGACAGTCGCCATGGAGACCAGTATACAGCAGCAATGCTGTGTACCGGTCTCATTTTGTATGAGTGATCTGAAGATCGCTGATACAAATCCCTATGGGGAAAAGTGAAAAAAGTGTAAAAAAAAAAAAAAAAAAGTGAAACACAAACACGATAAAAAAAATAAAAACACGTACACCGTCTTTTTCCCCTTTACAAACGCCAATCGCCCCAAAAAAGATCAAAAGTAAATAAAGTACACATATTTGGTATCGCCGCGTGTCGTGTTAATTAACGCGTGCGGTGAACGCCGTAAAAAAAAAAAAAAAACAATCAAAGAATTGCAATTTTCATTCATCCTGCAGCACATAAAATGGAATAAAAAGCAATCAAAAACTCATACAAAACGCCAAAGTTGAACCAATTAAAACGTTGGTTCATCCCGCAAAAAAAAAGTCCTTACACAGGTCAGTATATGAAAAAAATAGAAAAGTTATGGCTATCAGAAGATAACAATGCATAAATATTGTTTTACACAATAAAAACACTTATTAAGCACTTCAACATAAAAAAAACTATATACATTGGCTATCGCCGTAATCGTATCGACCTACAGAGTAAAACTAACTTGTCATGGATACTTCACGGTGAACGCTGTTAACAATTAAAAATAAAAAACACTACTAGGATTGCAGCATTTTCTTCAACCTGCCTTCCAAAAAACGGATTTAAAAAGCCTTGTCACCCCAAAACTGATACCAATAAAACGTCAACTCATCACGCAAAAAACAAGCCCCTACACAGCTCCGTACACAAAAAAATATAAAAGTTATGGCTCTCGGAGTATGGCGATGCAAAAATGTTTTCCTTTTGGATAACAGTGTTTTATTATGTAAAATACAAAAAAATATACAAACTGGGTATCGCTGTAATCATATGGACCTGCTGAGTAAAGCTAGGATGTCATTTATACCGCACAGTGACCGTGGTAAAAAATTTAAATAAAAAACACTACCAGGATTGCTGTATTTTGTTCGAAATGCCTCACAAAAACCTCAATAAAAAGTGATCAAAGCGTCATATGCACACCATAATAGTACCAATAAAAACATCAACTCACCTGATAAGAAAACAAGCTCATTATCAGCTCCGTATACGGAAAACTAAAAAAGTTATGGCTGTCAGAATAGGACAACATAAAAACGCAATTTTTTATAGACCTATTTCTATTGTGTAAAAGTAATAAAACATAAGAAAACTATATAAAATTTATATCATTGTAATTGTACCGACCCACATAGTAAAGTTATCATGTCATTTATACTGCACGGTGATTGCTGTAAATTGAAACCCAAAAAACAATGACGGAAGTGCGTTTTTCTCCCCAATTTCATGGCCCAATGCTAAAAAAAGAAAACTATGGAACATCTGTGCGGCCAAAATGCATAATACACCCCTACATGAGATCCATGAGGGGTGTTGAATTCAAAATGAGGTAACTTCTGGAAGGTTTCACCTGTTCTGGTACTTTGGGGGCTTTGCAAATGCGACATGGCCCCACCAAAATCTGCATTCCAAAAGCCAAATAACGCTCCTTCCCTTATACACCCTGCCATGTGCCCAAACAACAGTTTACACCCACATGTAGGGTATTGCTGAACTTGGAAGAAATTGCGTAACAAAATTTGGGATGCTTTTTTTTCCAGGATTATTTGTAAAAATTAAACATTTTCAGCTAAAATTGTCGATTGCCGGAAAATAAAATTTCTTCGCTTTCACAGCCTAACGCAAAAAAAAAATTGTGAAACACCTGTGCGGTCTATATGCTCACTACACCCCTGGATATATTCCTTAATGGATGTAGTTTCCAATATGGGGTCTTTTTAGGTGTGTTAATTAATTTTAGCCCCTTAGGGTGTCCGCAAACTTGTAATGGAGCTAAAATTAAATCGTTATGAAAATGAGACCCCAGAGTCGGGTAGGTGCTCCTCCTATTCTGGGGCTTGTGGTTGAGCCAAATAGCGCACTAAGGCCACATATGGGATATCTCTGAATATGGCAGAATCTGGGGAATCAATATTAAGTTGCATTTCCCTGATCACATCTACCGTATTCTTGTGAATAATGTATAAAAATTGAAAATCTGCAAAAAAAAAGTAAAATTTTGAAATTTCACCCCAACTTTGCTTTAATTCCTGTGAAACACCTAATGGGTTAATAAACTTCCTAAATGCGGTTTTGAATACTTTAAGGGGTGTAGTTTCTTCGATGAAGTCCTTTATGGGGGATCTAACATACTGACCTGAACTGGTCCCTAAAAAAAATCTATTTTGAAAAATTTTCTTGAAAATGTGAAAAATACTACTAAATTTCTAAGCCCCCCCCCATGTCCTAAAAAAAGACATTTAAAAAATGTCAACCTACAGTAGACATATAGTAGATGCTAGTTATAATCTATTTTGAGTGGAATCTGTCTTACACGTAGAATTTTTTGAAACATTTTTGAAGTTTGAAAATGGTAAATTTTTCAAATTTTTCACAAATAAACAAGGACTTTTTGGACCAAAATTTCTTACCAACTTAAAGCACAATGTGTTACAAGAAAACAGTCTCTAAATCACATGGATAGGTAAAAGTGTCAAATGTGTTATTCTCACACAAAGTGACACATGTCAGATTTCATAATTGGGGCTCTGTTAGAGAGGTCAAAACTGGCTCCGGCGGTAAGAGGTCCTGGCATCCAGCTTGAAGACTTGCAGTGGCAAGGTATTGTTGATCAAGGTGTTGTCTTGGTTTCATGATGTCAAAATGTAAACAGCATGATGGACTGTTTTAAATCCCAATTCAGATTGATGCCCTAAATTTATTGGACAATGCAGTGATCAAACACCTCTTTTGAGTTTTGCCATTAAGCTCCTTGTTAGAGATCAGCAAAATGTGCACAAAGTACTGAAACATTGATCACTTGGATATGTGCATGTTGAGCTGGCATCATTAAGTTCATTTAAAAAAAAAAAAAAAAAAAAAAATTATGTTCATCCTGAAATTTCAACCAAAAGCCAAATATCCCTATTTGTGAGTAGTGTTTAACTATTAGGGAGCGTCCCCACAACACAGGAGAAATACTGGTCGGTTTATCCGACCGGTATTTGTCCGTTTTTTGTGCCGTGCACGTGCCCGCAGGGGGACGGCTTTTCTTCGCGATGAGCGGAGAAAAGCCGTTCCCCTTCCCATTGACATGTTCATATTCCGTCCAAAAACCGGACAGAAGAATGAACATGTTTAATGTTTTTCGGGCGGCCGGTGGTTTGAAAAACTGCCGGGCGGAAAACTCATGCAGTGGGGACTGCTGCACGGGTTTTCCATAGCGGCCTGTGTAAAAGTTTGCGGTTGGTTTTTCAGACAGTTTGCAAAACCACAAACCGTCTGAAAAACCGTCCGCAAACTGGTGCCGTGGGGACATGGCCTTACAGACCAGATGCTTAAAAATATTCCTATTTCTCCATTATTGTCTGATTGAATATTTTTTTTGTTTAATGTTTTCTGTAAGAATATGAAGGCACTGTAATAACGCAATGGCCCAAACAATTTACATACTATGAGGGCCTATTCCCTGATACTACTGTGACAACTCATACTAAGTTATACAAAACACACAGAACCAAAAAAGTTGTCTACCTATCAATATTATAAAATTTAACCTTTATTAATAATACAATTAAATAATGGCAGATATGGCCTAAATAATATATATACTAAATACACTGCCTACCTAACCAACGCAGAGCAACTGCCCCGATAAGGACGACCCCGCCCGGAACCTATCTATATAGTTACAATAAACCACCAAGGACCTAACCAAATCTATGTCTCAACAAAGACCAGAAAAAAATGCAATATTCTATAGGGATTAATAATCCCCCCAAAGTATAATTTACAAATTATACATAAACCTTAAACACATACACATAGATACCTCAATATAATAATACACTATTTAGGTCCCAGTATAGTACCCAGAAATGGCAATCCTCTATCCATGGCTACCATTTTGCCATGAGGATTGGAAGATAGTGTCCTGGGCAGTAACCCGTGCTATTTATATCTATATGACCGATGTCAGATTATCAGATATCGGCAGCATCAATATCTGCACGTTCTGTGCGTTTATGAATATGAAGGCAGCCATATAGCCTGAGATACCATTAACAGGTTTGAATGTTTCCATTATTCAATGTTTAGCAGACTTCAAACAATTAATAAACTTGCAATAATTTGTTTTCACAACCAAAAGTACGGATACAAACTTTAAAATTATATGCGATTAGTAGTGTATCTATAGTTACTTTTCCATATTTGAGACATTGTCCTCATTGTCCATAGCAATGCATCACACAGGTGTGTGCATAGCGGTTGGTTGGGCTGCATTTCCCCCTAATGAGTGTGAATTTGGACACGGAGGACAAAGTCCCACATATATACAAGTAACTACAGATACACTACTAATCGGATGTAATATTAAAGTTTTTATCTATACTTTTGGACGTGAAAATAAATTGTTGCAAGTTTATTAATTGTTTGAAGTCTGCTATACGTTGAATAGAATGGATATCATAGAAGATGAAGAAACTCCTTAAGTGGATTTATCTGTGGCTGCTAAGAAATACAACGGATACCTGCTGAAATAGTATAATATAAAGCCTCACGCCACTACTCTGTCCTTCTCCTTCTAGAACTGTCCTCTGCCTTTGACACTGTCGACCATTCCCTCCTGCTACAAATCCTCTCCTCCCTCGGCATCACGGACTTGGCTTTTCCTGGATCTCCCCCATATTCACTGCTCGGACATTCAGCATCTCTCATTCTCGCTCCACCTCCTCCCCCCCGGCCTCTCTCTGTTGGTGTCCCCCAGGGGTCAGTCCTGGGTCCACTCCTCTTCTCTCTTTACACCCTTGGCCTCGGTCAGCTCATAGCTTCACATGGCTTTCATTACCACCTGTATGCGGACGACACACAGCTCTATATCTCTGGCCCAGATGTCACTTCTCTGCTCTCCCGGATCCCAGACTGTCTATCGTCCATATCCTCCTTCTCCTTCCGTCTCCTAAAACTAAATGTGGAGAAAACTGAACTCATCATCTTCCCTCCATCCCACTCTATCCCTCCACCTGATCTCTCTATCTCAGTCAACGGCTCCACACTCTCACCGGTCCCGCAAGTGCGCTGCCTTGGAATAACCTTCGACTCCTCTCTGTCTTTCAAACCACACATCCAAGCCCTTACCTCTGCCTGCCGCCTCCACCTGAAAAACATCTCTCTCATCCGCTCATTCCTCAACTACGACTCTACAAAAATGCTGGTCCATGCCCTTGTCATCTCCCGCTTAGACTACTGCAACATCTTGCTTTGTGGCCTTCCACCCAACACTCTTGCTCCCCTTCAAACCATTCTCAACTCTGCTGCCCGTCTTTTTCACCTCCCCTCCTCGATACTCACTGCCCTCCCTCTGTCAATCCCTTCACTGGCTTCCCTTTGCCCAAAGTGAATTCATTTCAAGCTACTAACCCATGACCTACAAGGCTCGCCATAAACCTCTCCCCACCATACATCCTGCTCTAAATCTCCAGATATTCTCCCCTCAACGCAATCTCCTCCGCTCCTCTCAGGACCTTCTCCTTCTGATCCCGCCTTATCCAGCTCCTCACAACAGCAACCGTCTCAAGACTCTTCCCCGTGCTCCCCCCACTCCTGGAACTCACTGCCCCAACACAACAGACTCTCCTCCACTTACCAGCTTCAAAGCAACCTGAAAAACCCATTTCCTTCAGGATTGCCTATTAACCTACAATAACCCCACTGCCCCTACCCACCCCACAAACTTGTCCTCCCCTCACCTTCAGTCTCTTCCCTCCTCCTGGTAGATTGTAAGCCCTCGCGAGTAGGGTCCTCTCTCCTCTCCCTCTGTCGTGCCAATTGTCATTCATCATTGTACTCGTTTGACGTATGTTATGTATGTAACCCCCCTCGAATGTACAGCGCCCTGGAATCAATGGCGCTTTAAAATAAATAATAATATGAGACTTGAATATTTGCTGTACAGTAGCAAAAGTAGGAACCTGTGAACAGGCATTGACTCCTTGACTTCTATGGAGGAGTGTTGTGGCCATGCTTTGTGACCTATTAAGAGGTCATTGTGCATAGAGGGGAGGTGGTGAGCGGGAACTGTTTGTGTGTTATCTGTATATAGGTGTTAGCTTTCTTTGTGATCTTGAACTTGAAACAGCAAGTATCAATGGCAAAGTAGACTGTGTTACTTCAGGACTTTTTAGCTTTTTAAATCGATAGTAATGTTGAAAAAGTGGTTTGTTTTTTTTAAATATGTTTAATATAAAACCTTGATTGAAAGGGGTATTCATGTCTTATTGAGTAGCTTTAAACATGTAGGCAAAGTTAAGTAAAGACTATTGCCAACACATGCTGTTCTGACAAGCAATACACCATGTGAACATATAGTAATACAAACAATCTGGCACCAAACAGACCCCGGGAATAAGCAGCCCTGACAACTGACACAAAGACGGCAACACAAGGGAAACCAAGGAATCGAAGGGCGACATGTATGATCTAGGCGCATAGAGGCCAGTTCTAAATAGCTTTAAAGCAGTTCAGAATGCACCAGAATGTATGGACCTGTTCTACTGCGGGTCATAGATTTGGTGCTTTCTAGTTCCACTACAACAACTCAGGTAAACCGCCTTTAACTTGGCTTGGCTGTTCCAGCAGTAATGCACCAAGTTTTGCCGTCCTCCAGTCATAAATGTGTAGAATCATACTGTTGTGGTGCGACACGTCCCCCCGAACGCCTCCACACCTCGGTAGCATTACAAAGTGCCGCGGGCACCGCAAAAGGCACCTACATTTGGAGTGCACCTGCTCATACATCTAGAGAACAGGGCTGTAGGGCTGTGACAGTTTTTGGGCTGAAAAGACACCAGAATACTGAGGCAGCACCATACATACATGTCGTCCTAAATAACTATGTAAACAAACTAAACAGATTACTAGATACAGTCGCTAGAATACAACCAAGAAAAACAGTACTAGATACATAAGATACGAGATCGCTGGAACAGAATATCAGCAGATTCTTGGCCGCAATTTCTTCAGACATACGATATACTCTGCACTTGGGCTGTCATTGACGTTGCAGCTGCACGACACCAGGCAGACAATGGCCGGGACAGTGGTGAGGGTGACACCAAAAAGACTTTAATCCATAATTAAGGCTATGGCAAAGATAACTGAACCCTAACAACTTTCCCTGAATGTTTCCCTAGACCTAGCCCTACTGCTGTTGTAATAGATAGTAGCCTCAAAGGGGCTATCCTGTCCTTGTGGTTCAAATTATCTTAAAAATAACAAAAGGTGGCACCGAGAAAACAAATCACACAACATGCCTTTGTTGCTGGAGAAAGTGCTTTCTGATTTATACACAAAATGGTGGTTATTTATACCTCTTTGCAAATGATAGATAAGAAGGCATCACATTAGCTGCTGTAGGTCTATTGGCACTCCTTATCTATGACCACTCCTCACAGCTTCAGGAATGTTCTGAACACAGGTGTAACCTTCTGACTAGTGCGCCATCTTGGATTACACGACGATACTATACAAAACTATTACGGCGCTCCATTTTTGTATTAACACATTTGAATGACAAAAGATATACCTAACAGCTTTTACATGCTGTACTATAAAAGTATTGCCTTATGTATATAATATAATATATGTATAATGTGAAGTATAATACTAACTAATACATTAAAAAAGAGACACAAGGATCACACATATATAATCTTTGTTCCCATCCACAACATCCCCCCCCCTTGAGACATTGTTCTCATTTTTAATCTCTCCCTATCCCTCTTTCCCTATTCCTCTTTCCCTATTCTTGTCTCTTGCGGAAGTATCCACTCGCCCCGATGAAGGGCGGCCCCGAAGTCCCTGATACGCCCTAGCTCACCCTACAACTTCTATGGTCCTAATTCTTAGTATGAGACGGGGCGGTTGCAGAAGGGAGAGATGACTTTCCGGAGCACTTCTGACGTCAAGGACTCTCAGGTAATAGGTCATAATGTCCACATCATCATAGGTGTCCAGGCTTTGG
The DNA here is from genome assembly GCA_025379985.1 of Phyllomedusa bahiana. Classification (NCBI taxonomy): domain Eukaryota; kingdom Metazoa; phylum Chordata; class Amphibia; order Anura; family Hylidae; genus Phyllomedusa; species Phyllomedusa bahiana. The sequence goes on along the minus strand of JAODAL010042092.1, from coordinate 4,513 downwards.
ACAGCTGAAGAGTGTGGGTAGATGTCGCTGTCATCCATAGAGGCCAGTCCAGACACCTGTTCATACATGAGTAGTAGCCTGGTCCACAGCTTTCACAAATAGTTTTCCTCAAGCAAGAGAATATACAACAGACAATTAGAGCAAGTATTAGCAACACAATCAATATGGCAATACCTATCTGGGCAAGCATTCCCTGCCAACCCCTAAACCATGAAGTGAACCACTGTTCCCAGGGGTGAACTATGCCTGAGTTAACAGCTTTAAATCTTCTGAGAGATCATCGAGCTTTCTAATGGCCCAGTGACCATCCCAATCGGGTCCTGTCTTACTGGGGATAAAAGTAACAGCAGGTTCTCCTGTTTGGTATGACAGTAATTATCAGTAGTAAGATTCAGAACCCGCGGCCACCTGGTCCCTTGCCTTAAACCATCAGGGACCCCCCTTTGGGCCTCCTATAGCATCATATAACACATGGGGGTAGAAGCTTTGCCTTTTGGGGAGGCTTTTCCTTCTCCTCCTGGCTCTCACTGTGTCACTAAACTTCTGACCCCTCACTCATATATGGACTCCCAGGACATATAATGCGCCCTCCATCATCTGGCTGAGGGTCTTCAATAGCAGCGTTTAGGGACCTACTTACTCCTGGTATTCCCTATACTCGCCAGTATCCTGTTTTTATCAACCTCATCCTAGTGAGTAGAGGTTTCCCACTTTGTTCTTACCTCATTTTAAGGCAGATCTTGTGGTCTAATATACCCCATAGTCTTGTCCCTGTGTTCCAACCCACAAGCACCCCAGTTATAGCAAGAGGGTCCCCAGTACTCCTCATCACCACAAACAACCAATATATCATTGTTCTGACCAGAGTTTAACGTAAACCATAAAAAAACCCTATTTACTTAACATCAGTAAACGCAGTCATCAGCCCATCTCCGGGGGCTGGAGCGATCTTGCAGTGTGAAGCGTGGAACCATTGGCTTTCAGCCAACGTGACAGATGTGGTCGTGGTCCAGCAGGACTTGGTGCGGCCCCTCAAACCTCTGCTCTAGGGTTTTTAACACACAAACTTCTTTCACGTAGACCCCAGTCTCCAGGCTGTAGCTTATGAGAGCCACGTCCTAGTCAGGAACTGGAATGGAAACTCTAAAATCATTAGCGACAACTCTTTAACCACTGCAACTCACATAAGAGGTCATAGCACATCGTTATGTAGCTACAACTCCTGAGGGACATATAGCACCTAACATTGGGCCCGTGCCTAACAGCGCATCACATAGGGCGAGAGAGTAACATCCCCGGGCGTGGTGCCTGACCTCTAACCAAGCTATGGGCCAGCGTCTGGTCAGGGCAATGACTGTTTCTCTTGCCACTTTAAGCATCTGTGCTTTCCAGAGTCCCGATCCATGTCCCCATAGCACTAACAGCTGGGTAAAAAGCGCCCGTGCCAAGCAGGGTCGCTCCCAACTTCCAATAGCCCCGACTTCTTCGTTCTTCTTGGCTCTCTTCTTTTCCCAGCTTTCCTGATCTTCCAGTGGAGCTTGTTTTCCATGATCTTGGCCGCAATCTCCTTGCGGTTGGGTGCGAGTTTTCCTCCTGCACCTCTGACAGCTGACTTGCTTCCCCTTTTCACCTCCTGCGGCCTGTGTGGCTGCTTGGTCAGCCGAGTGGTTTTCGACTTCTTATTCAGCTTCCCAGTGCCTTCATCCTTAGTATGGCCATTTTTTCACTTTCGTGGCAGAGCAGTGCCATCCATCAGGAACCTGATGGCTTGTCCATGTTTCACTGGGGTTCCCCCAGCGTGCGAAATCCTCGTGCATCCCAAATTGTCCACAGTCATGGGCGACACCGAAAGCGATCTTGAAATCCGTACATATGTTGGCCGTTTTGCCCTCTGCCAAACGTCCATGCTGCCGTCTCTCCGGGCTGACCGAATGCACATGGCAGACTTCATGCATCCAAACAACTGCGTGTGATGTGTCACGAACATAATACCCCGTGTCAAATCGTCCTGCACAGTCTTGCAAATCTGAGGTCCATCCACAAAAAAGAACCAATATCCGGGTTCAAATAGAACAGTCTCCATCTTCTTCTCGACTTCAAAGCAATCATGGCTTTCTTCATGTGCACCGATTCCTTCCGATTCCTCTTCATCCTCATTCCCCCCTTGAGAAAGGGAAGTAAGGTGGCTGGATGAAGAACACAACACGCAGCAGAGTGACGTATCTGGAGCAGGAGGAGAGAATGGGCAGAGATGTCACAATGGAGCCAGAAGATGAGGGAGTGTCCGACTAACGAAATCCGCTGTCAGTCCATCAGCCACGTGGGCTGCAGCCTACAGCCCTATAAACTGGAAGGGTCCTCCCCCTTTGCAAGCTGTACAGTCTTGCAGAGTAGTAACCAACTGGTCTGTTTCTGGCTCCATGGGCCAGTGCTAGAACTTCCCAGGGCATGTCCATTCTCTTTCCGATACAAATACTTGAAGGTCTTCCCTGTAGGCCAGGATGCCTAGTGCAGGAGCACTGGCAATAAGCTTTCTTCAGCTCTGAAGGACTCTAGCATCTTCATCAAAGTGGAAGAGGAGTTGTCTTCACTGCCTCATAACCAGAATTTGCACAAGAGGTGGATATCCCGTCCTATGGATGCTGGGCGTGCAGGAATATGACAGACATCAAGAGAAGGGTCCGAGTAATCCTGGCTTGTGGTGTATTCTCCTCCTCTTGTTTTGCAGGGGGCCATGTCCGCACTGTGCAGTTCAAGCAAGTAAGCGGCTGTCTTGGTTATAAGCTCCAGGACTTCACATACGTCATATCACCATCCCAGGAGCAGGCTCATCACACATATCCCGCAGGCAGATAGCTCACAATGCCTTTTGCCACGTAGAAGCACCGAATCTACTGGTAGAGTCTTGTACTCAGGCCGAACCATCTTCCATCTGCTTCTTGATGGTTCCAGCAGGCCTTCCACAAAGGCACTGGTCAGCATCCGAGCATGTGGCGTCTCAAAGGAAGAAAAATCCTAAATCAGAGAACAACTATTTATCCGTGCATTATTTCTTCACTGCTTCCCTTTAATCCTGATGAAGTCTGTCAGTGTCATAGCCTGATCTGAAAGTCTGTCCCAGCCATTGTTCAGCTGTTCACTACAACATTACACTCTGGAGGCAGCAGTGACCTCAATCAAATACTGAACGGCTTATGAGGCGGACTTTTGCCACAATGGCCCCGTCTGAATCCCCTGCTTAAAAACCTCCTGGACAAAGACCAAAATCTCTGTAATATGACATAGGTTGTGTTCTCAGGGTCCAGTAATTCACTTGCGTTAAGACAGACACTTGACTCGGTGGGAATGTAACATAATGTTTTTCGGGCCTTCGCACCCCTCCCTTGCAGTGAGCTGTGAGATAAGGGGGTCTGCCTAGTCAAATTCCCCTGAGCCCCTCTCCACTGGTCATCTGACTGCCCTCCAGAGTCTTTTCCCGGGGTGTGCTAATGCATGGGTCTGCTGAGCTGCCCCCTGCACAACAAGCCGACTATTTGCTGACTTGTCCCTATGAGCCATACGCTCGTTCTCCCCTCTAACATGTCTCATGTCATCTCATGGCTGTTAGAGCCTGCTCCCACTGTATCTTCTCCTCCCATACCATAAGGTTCTCCACTGATAGGGCTGGCTGGGTCCTGTCACCACATAATCCCCAGTATCTGCATTCATAATTGGACATACAGTACTATGTTCCACCATCTTGGACAGGAAGTGAAAGTAGGTGACCCCGGAAGAGGCGGGCATTACCCAGAAGGAAGAGGATGTGACATCCTGATGGGAGGCAGTAGGCGGGGCTGGAGTAGAAGTGGACATGGAAGGGGCGGGCATGGAACACTAAAGGTTCAGGTAGTCTGGGTGTACTGGGCAGGGCTGGAGCAGAGGGTGTGGTTACAGGGGGCAGGGTGACTTGTGACACAGGTGGGCTGTCTCTGGGGTGTGGTTCCCTATTCTTGCAGCATTCTGCCCCCCCTCTACACCCCGACTTGCTCTCCACCCCCAAGTCCCCCACCATACAGGGCGTCGCAACAATATTCACACTTTTCCTTTTTTCAGTAAACTTCTCCTGGGTGATGATACACATAGGCAGCTGCACCCCCATGGGCCCACCCTTCTTTAATGCATCCATATAGTTACACTGTAACCAGCATTCAGCCATCAACAAAACATTCAAGATCCTTCCATCTACCTCCTTTCTGTATTATCCCTCGACATTTCCATGCCTCTATCCACATATACTTTCTGAGGTCTTAAATCACACTTCAGCGACTTGCACATTCTTCAGACGACTTCACTAGCTCTTCCTATCTACAATGAGACTCTTATTAATATTCTACGAACTCTAAACCAGCAGATGGCGCTGTGCACAAACTACAAAAACTCACATACCAAACTTCTTGTTTCTTTGTTTCTAACAATCAAAAAAAAAAAAACAAGCTCACGATTTATCTATCAGCAAGACACACATGACAGACAC